>JAHLWY010000563.1:0-62500 GCA_020002185.1 Paraescarpia echinospica
TGACAAACAACTTACAAACACTGATATACAACTCAAAAACACTGACATACTATAGCGAGTGAAACATTTCCCTGTTAACTGGTATGAACTGGTATGAACTCGTAATGGCTGCTCTGTGACTGTGTGTTGAAAAAACATCCGTGTATTTGTCCCGTGTTAAGGCATAGGGAATTATACGAACTTATCTGTTAAAACATTCAAACTACCAGCTATCTGTGTAATATTTTGGTCAAACTGTTTGTCATGTAACAGTATTTGTCAGAATATCATAGTACTTACCAACGGTCACAGTGGATATCCTGTTTGTACACTGTTTTGAAGGGGTATTCCCTGTTCAAGTCTCATATATTTAAATAAACACGCTATGTACGATGCACAATGTCAACTCAACGTCTTTGATGCCAAAGATCATATATCAATACAAGACGGCGCAGTGCTCGCTATCTACATTGTTCGAGGAAAGTGAATTAAATTCGTGTCTCGTATAAAACCCGTACTCGAGACCTGTCTGGACGTGTTTGTTTGCTGCGGGTGTGAGTGCGCGTACCCTGTATGACATCAATACGCGCAGTACCAAGAGACGAGACTATGGCCGAGATATTTCACGAGACTACGGACGGGCCATTACACGAGAGTACGGACGAGACAAGAGACGGGACTACGGATGTTACATCACACGAGACTACGGATGTCACATCACACGAGATTACGGACGAGACAAGAGATGAGACTACGGATGACACATCACATGAGAGTACGGATGAGACAAGAGACGAGACTATGACCGAGATATGTCACGAGACTACGGATGTCACGTCACACGAGAATACGGACGAGACAAGAGACGAGACTACGGACAGGACATTACACGAGAGTACGGATGAGACAAGAGACGAGACTATGACCGAGATATGTCACGAGACTACGGATGTCACATCACACGAGAATACGGACGAGACAAGAGAGGAGATTACGGATGACACATTACACGATAGTACGGACGAGACATGAGACGAGACTACGGATGACACATTACACGAGATTACGGCCGAGATATGTCACGAGACTACGGATGAGACAAGAGACGGGACTACGGATGTTACATCACACGAGACTACTGATGTCACATCACACGAGAGTACGGACGAGACAAGAGACGAGACTACGGACGAGACATGAGACGAGACTACGGATGACACATTACACGAGAGTACGGACGAGACATGAGACGAGACTACGGACGAGACAAGATACGAGACTACGGATGACACAACACACGAGACAACGGATGACACATCACACGAGATTACGGACGAAACATCACACGAGAGTACGGACGAGACAAGAGACGAGACTACGGATGACACAACACACGAGACAACGTATGACACATCACACGAGAGTACGGACTAGACAAGAGATGACACATCACACGAGTTGTACAAACGAAACACCACAATAGACGGGTTATCACGTGAGATTCCACCACATTGTGGTGGAATTCCACCACAATAGACGGGTTATCGCGTGAGATTCCACCACATTGTGGTGGAATTCCACCATCACTGAGTCACTCACTCACTCACTCACTCAGTCACTCACTGAGTCACTCACTCACTCACTCAGTCACTCACTGAGTCACTCACTCACTCACTCACTCACTCACTCACTCACTCACTCACTCACTCACTCACTCACTCAGTCACTCAGTCACTCAGTCACTCACTCACTCACTGAGTCACTCACTCACTCACTCACTCACTCACTCACTCACTCACTCACTCACTCACTCACTCACTCACTCACTCACTCACTCACTCACTCACTCACTCACTGGGTCACTCACTTACTCACTCACTCACTCACTCACTCACTCACTCACTCAGTCACTCACTCACTCACTCACTCACTCACTCACTCACTCACTCACTCACTCACTCACTCACTCACTCACTCACTCACTGAGTCACTCACTCACTCACTCACTGAGTCACTCACTTACTCACTCACTCACTCACTCACTCAGTCACTCACTCACTCACTCACTCACTCACTCACTCATTCACGCATTCACTCACTCACACACTCACACCGTCCCTTCGTCGTTTTCAACACTATAGTTTGACCAACACGTGACACGAATCGAACTCAGACCAACCAGTTGTACGAACGAAACACTATAGTTTGACCAACACGTGACACGAATCGAATTCAGACCAACTAGTTGTACAAACGAAACACTAGTTTGACCAACACGTGACACGAGACTACGGATGACACATTACACGAGAGTACGGACGAGACAAGAGACGAGACTACGGACGGGACATTACACGAGAGTACGGCGAGACAAGAGACGAGACTACGGATGACACATCACACGAGACTACGGATGACACATCACACGAGAGTACCGACGAGACAAGAGACGAGACTATGACCGAGATATGTCACGAGACTACGACGAGACATCACATGAGAGTACGGACGAGACAAGAGATATGAGTACGGACGAGACAAGAGACGAGATTACGGATGACACATCACACGAGACTACGGATGACACATCACACGAGACTACGGATGACACATCACACGAGAGTACCGACGAGACAAGAGACGAGATTATGACCGAGATATGTCACGAGACTACGACAAGACATCACATGAGAGTACGGACGAGACAAGAGATATGTCACGTTCATGAGAGAGGCGATATCCGACGCCACTCAACGGACACCAATGTAATTAGTCAGAGTATTGCCATCTACCGGCCATGATAGATCTCTATTCGTTGACACACTTTCGGGAATACTCGAAGCGTAGAGGCCGCCATGACAGGTCGTCATGACATTCAAATAACTTCCGGTGAGATGCCACTTCCGACGTAGCGTTCCTAGTAGAGGCTGCCATAGCAAGCGAATTTGAAAACTGCTATGATCGAAAACGACTATGTCAATAACATGTAAGGACAACCACCTGACAGGAGTTCGTTCAAAGAGGTCACCACCATGGTTCCCGACGCCGCTCAACGGACACCAATGTAATTAGTCAGAGTATTGCCATCTACCGGATCATCCGGCGTAGCGTCCCTAGTAGAAGCCGCCATGACTGTCATGGCGGCCTCTACTAGGGACGCTACGCCGGATGTGATGTCATACCGGAAGTCACTTGACGGTCATGGCGGCCTCTACTTAGATATTTTTACCCGCAAGATGGCGTCGTCATGTAACGTAGTACTCCGATTATCCACTAGGAGGCACTACGCCGGATGTGATGTCATACCGGAAGTCACTTGACTGTCATGGCGGTCTCTACTAGGGACGCTACGCCGGATGTGACGTCGCACTGGAAGTTACTTGACTGTCATGGCGGACTCTACGCTTCCGCTATTCCCAACGAATATGTGTGTCAACGAATAGAGATCTACCATGGCCGGTAGATGGCGATACTCTAATTACATTGGTGTCCGTTGAGTGGCGTCGAATGTTGTCTGTCTCATACTGTCTTTGTATGTCTCTATGTATGTGTGTATGTCTGTCTCTATGTATATCTCTATGTATGTATGTACGTATGACTCTATATATGTACCTATGTCTGCCACTATGTATATCTCTATGTATGTATCTATATATATCTCAATGTATGTCTCTATGTATATATATATATATATATCTGTCTCTATGTATGAATCTATTCTACTAGGGACAAGACGACGGAAGTAACGTCGTACCGGAAGTTATTTGAATGTCATGGCGACCTGTCATGGTTGTCTCTACGCTTCCGCTATTTCCAACGAATATGTGTGTCAACGAATAGAGATCTATCATGGTCGGTAGATGGCAATCCTCTGACTAATTACATTGGTGTCCGTTGAGTGGCGTCGGGAACCATGGTGGTGACCTCTTTGAACGAACTCCTGTCAGGTGGTTGTCCTTACATGTTATTGACATAGTCGTTTTCGATCATAGCAGTTTTCAAATTCGCTTGCTATGGCAGCCTCTACTAGGAACGCTACGTCGGAAGTGGCATCTCACCGGAAGTTATTTGAATGTCATGACGACCTGTCATGGCGGCCTCTACGCTTCGAGTATTCCCGGAAGTGTGTCAACGAATAGAGATCTATCATGGCCGGTAGATGGCAATACTCTGACTAATTACATTGGTGTCCGTTGAGTGGCGTCGGATATCGCCTCTCTCATGAACGTGGCATATCTCTTGTCTCGTCCGTACTCTCATGTGATGTCTTGTCGTAGTCTCGTGACATATCTCGGTCATAGTCTCGTCTCTTGTCTCGTCGGTACTCTCGTGTGATGTGTCATCCGTAGTCTCGTGTGATGTGTCATCCGTAGTCTCGTGTGATGTGTCATCCGTAGTCTCGTCCCTTGTCTCGTCCGTACTCATATCTCTTGTCTCGTCCGTACTCTCATGTGATGTCTCGTCGTAGTCTCGTGACATATCTCCGTCATAGTCTCGTCTCTTGTCTCGTCGGTACTCTCGTGTGATGTGTCATCCGTAGTCTCGTGTGATGTGTCATCCGTAGTCTCGTGTGATGTGTCATCCGTAGTCTCGTCTCTTGTCTCGTCCGTACTCTCGTGTAATGTCCCGTCCGTAGTCTCGTCTCTTGTCTCGTCCGTACTCTCGTGTAATGTGTCATCCGTAGTCTCGTGTCACGTGTTGGTCAAACTCGTGTTTCGTTTGTACAACTAGTTGGTCTGAGTTCGATTCGTGTCACGTGTTGGTCAAACTATAGTGTTGAAAACGACGAAGGGACGGTGTGAGTGAGTGAGTGAGTGAATGCGTGAATGAGTGAGTGACTGAGTGAGTGAGTGAGTGAGTGAGTGAGTAAGTGAGTGAGTGAGTGAGTGACTCAGTGAGTGAGTGAGTGAGTGACTCAGTGAGTGAGTGAGTGAGTGAGTGAGTAAGTGAGTGTCTCAGTGGGTGAGTGAGTGAGTGAGTGAGTGACTCAGTGAGTGAGTGAGTGACTCAGTGAGTTAGTGAGTGAGTGAGTGAGTGAGTGAGTGAGTGACTCAGTGAATGACTCAGTGAGTGAGTGACTCAGTGAGTGAGTGAGTGAGTGAGTGAGTGAGTGAGTGAGTGAGTGAGTGAGTGAGTGAGTGAGTGAGTGAGTGAGTGAGTGAGTGAGTGAGTGAGTGAGTGAGTGAGTGAGTGAGTGAGTGAGTGAGTGAGTGAGTGAGTGAGTGAGTGAGTGAGAGTGAGTGAGTGAGTGAGTGAGTGAGTGAGTGAGTGAGTGAGTGAGTGAGTGAGTGAGTGAGTGAGTGAGTGAGTGAGTGAGTGAGTGAGTGAGTGAGTGAGTGAGTGAGTGACTCAGTGAGTGACTGAGTGAGTGAGTGAGTGAGTGACTCAGTGATGGTGGAATTCCACCACAATGTGGTGGAATCTCACGCGATAACCCGTCTATTGTGGTGGAATTCCACCACAAAGTGGTGGAATCTCACGTGATAACCCGTCTATTGTGGTGTTTCGTTTGTACAACTCGTGTGATGTGTCATCTCTTGTCTAGTCCGTACTCTCGTGTGATGTGTCATCCGTTGTCTCGTGTGTTGTGTCATCCGTAGTCTCGTCTCTTGTCTCGTCCGTATTCTCGTGTGATGTTTCGTCCGTAATCTCGTGTGATGTGTCATCCGTTGTCTCGTGTGTTGTGTCATCCGTAGTCTCGTATCTTGTCTCGTCCGTAGTCTCGTCTCATGTCTCGTCCGTACTCTCGTGTAATGTGTCATCCGTAGTCTCGTCTCATGTCTCGTCCGTAGTCTCGTCTCTTGTCTCGTCCGTACTCTCGTGTGATGTGACATCAGTAGTCTCGTGTGATGTAACATCCGTAGTCCCGTCTCTTGTCTCATCCGTAGTCTCGTGACATATCTCGGCCGTAATCTCGTGTAATGTGTCATCCGTAGTCTCGTCTCATGTCTCGTCCGTACTCTCGTGTAATGTGTCATCCATAATCTCGTCTCTTGTCTCGTCCGTATTCTCGTGTGATGTGACATCCGTAGTCTCGTGACATATCTCGGTCATAGTCTCGTCTCTTGTCTCATCCGTACTCTCGTGTAATGTCCTGTCCGTAGTCTCGTCTCTTGTCTCGTCCGTATTCTCGTGTGACGTGACATCCGTAGTCTCGTGACATATCTCGGTCATAGTCTCGTCTCTTGTCTCATCCGTACTCTCATGTGATGTGTCATCCGGAGTCTCATCTCTTGTCTCGTCCGTAATCTCGTGTGATGTGACATCCGTAGTCTCGTGTGATGTAACATCCGTAGTCCCGTCTCTTATCTCGTCCGTACTCTCGTGTAATGGCCCGTCCGTAGTCTCGTGAAATATCTCGGCCATAGTCTCGTCTCTTGGTACTGCGCGTATTGATGTCATACAGGGTACGCGCACTCACACCCGCAGCAAACAAACACGTCCAGACAGGTCTCGAGTACGGGTTTTATACGAGAAACGAATTTAATTCACTTTCCTCGAACAATGTAGATAGCGAGCACTGCGCCGTCTTGTATTGATATATGATCTTTGGCATCAAAGACGTTGAGTTGACATTGTGCATCGTACATAGCGTGTTTATTTAAATATATGAGACTTGAACAGGGAATACCCCTTCAAAACAGTGTACAAACAGGATATCCACTGTGACCGTTGGTAAGTACTATGATATTCTGACAAATACTGTTACATGACAAACAGTTTGACCAAAATATTACACAGATAGCTGGTAGTTTGAATGTTTTAACAGATAAGTTCGTATAATTCCCTATGCCTTAACACGGGACAAATACACGGATGTTTTTTCAACACACAGTCACAGAGCAGCCATTACGAGTTCATACCAGTTCATACCAGTTAACAGGGAAATGTTTCACTCGCTATAGTATGTCAGTGTTTTTGAGTTGTATATCAGTGTTTGTAAGTTGTTTGTCAGTGTCTGTAAGTTGTTTGTCCGTGGTTATGCACTGTACTAGGTCAGATAGCCTTTAGCCCCTATGCCTATGGCTATGCTTTATCAGGTTTGGACATATGTTAAAGTTGTAAATGTATAGACTAGGAGAGGCCTACACCTAATCAAATGGTCGACAACCTATGCCAGATAAGAAAAGACATAATTGGCCACCCGGGATGATGTTTGTAGTTCGTCATCTAACCGTCAGGGGACGCCCTTGCACGCAATACATCACTTCAGACAAAACGGTCTCCGGTGAATTTATAAGCCTTTTGTTATACATAACGCCTTACTATAACACCACATATTGGACACGTCATCGTCAAACAAATAACGGGTCGGTCCCTAGGCGGAGCCTCGGTCTCCGGGTCAAACAATCTCGTGTGTGACATATTCAAATGTTGTTTTGTATATGTTATTTTATTCAAAAAGTGGTCGGATACCTTTACGGTAAAATTCCCTATGCTTTAACATGGGATAAAAAATTCGAAAAGTGGTCGGATACCTTTGCGACAATAGCTGCTATCCTTTAACATGGGATGAAAATTCGAAAAGTGGTCGGATACCTTTGCGACAATAGCTGCTATCCTTTAACATGGGATGAAAATTCGAAAAGTGGTCGGATACCTTTGCGACAATAGCTGCTATCCTTTAACATGGGATGAAAATTCGAAAAGTGGTCGGATACCTTTGCGACAATAGCTGCTATCCTTTAACATGGGATGAAAATTCGAAAAGTGGTCGGATACCTTTGCGACAATAGCTGCTATCCTTTAACATGGGATGAAAATTCGAAAAGTGGTCGGATACCTTTGCGACAATAGCTGCTATCCTTTAACATGGGATGAAAATTCGAAAAGTGGTCGGATACCTTTGCGACAATAGCTGCTATCCTTTAACATGGGATAAAAATGGCCTATGCTTTAACATGGGATAAAAATTCAAAAAGTGGTCGGATACCTTTGCGATAAAAATCCCTATCCTTTAACATGGGATAAAAATTCCCTATGCTTTAACCCGGGGTTAAAATGGCCTATACTTTAACATGGAGAACTAACTAACCACGCCCACAATGCCCATATAAGGTCATTTGCATAATTAGCCACGCCCACAATGCCCAGCTCGCTCGTGATTGGTCAATTCAATACCACGTGACCATCTCATTTGCATAAATCATAAGCGGTAGAAAAGGCGCAGTCCTGTGGAAATCCCTATATCTTAACATGGGATTTCCACAAGGGCGCGCCACCGTCCCCGGTACTTAACCTCCTTTACTACTCACGACCATACGTGACATGGCCAGAGTTCCCCGCACGCGCCTGAAGGAGCGCTATAAATACTGGTGTGGATTTGTCACCTCCTATGAGATCGTTGTGACTGACGCAGACCGGATGGACGGCTACAAACCTCAGCTCCAGAAGTTAGCCAAAACCCTGACACCGATCAAGCTGAGCTACTTCATGCGCTGTATGTTGCCGGATCCACCTTCTCGGCCGTCATACAAAACCCTGACACTGATCAAGCTGAGCTACTTCATGCGCTGTATGTTGCCGGATCCACCTTCTCGGCCGTCACACAAAACCCTGACACTGATCAAGCTGAGCTACTTCATGCGCTGTATGTTGCCGGATCCACCTTCTCGGCCGTCACACAAAACCCTGACACTGATCAAGCTGAGCTACTTCATGCGCTGTATGTTGCCGGATCCACCTTCTCGGCCGTCACACAAAACCCTGACACTGATCAAGCTGAGCTACTTCATGCGCTGTATGTTGCCGGATCCACCTTCTCGGCCGTCACACAAAACCCTGACACTGATCAAGCTGAGCTACTTCATGCGCTGTATGTTGCCGGATCCACCAGGAGCTGCTCAAACAAGTTGTTTTGGTATCGACTGAAACTGTGACAGAGGGGACCTGACGATACTGGGTCTGACGTAGTAAATACGCAATCATTACAGTTGTAAAAAGTTTGCGAAATGGCGCAGCTTTGAACATTTATTACTTGACGGTGTTTTTGGTCGTAGCTCCATACACATTCCATCAACTTACAGCTCCACTCATACATCATCGTGACGTAGATAAAGCGTTCTTTCGTACGGTATATGATGTTTACACAAAAACGAAGAAGGTACCGGGTCATTGTAACTTTTTGACGTTCGCGATATTGCAAACAAATCGAATATTAATAATTTCACTGTGACCTTGTTTGCCCTTAGCTCCGCGCTTACCATATCCAGTAACAACTCCACGTCATGCCACGTTTTGACGAGAGAAATACGCTTTCGAAAATTATATGACACGTTCATTTTCTGTTAACCATTGTAATGTTGTATTGTTAAAACATTTGCAGAAGAGCACAATTTCGAAAATTCATGATTTGACGGTGATCTTTTTTGACCTTGGATGCGCGCTTACTGCATCACTTGGTAGCTCTACACAGGCCTCGTTGGGAGGAGGAGATGTAGTATTTTAAATGATATAACACGTAGGCTTGTGTAGAGACGGGGCATTTAAGTCGGTCCTTTCGGTGGTATAAAACATGTTTCTGTCTATACAGTTGAAAACCAGTTTCTTGACTCTTGACTTTCGTCTCTCGACAATGATGTGGTTGATCGGTTGTGTCTGTGTATGCATTCGGTCTATCACTTAATGTTTCAATTTGCTGGTGGTCTGATATCATATCTGCGTCTCTCTTCGATCTTGTATCCTTCGAATATTCGAATTCGTTGCCATTTGCTGGCAGTGTGCATATGGTTGATTTGAGAGTCGTCTTGCTCTAAGTTCAGTTTTGGGTGGGTAAACCTGTTTTTCCGCCTTGCTCCTTATTGGGCAGAGAAGAATGTCTGATACTGTATTGTTGTACAGCTCTTTGTGTTCTTCTCACAGTCCTTCCTCATCACCCATTGTTTTCCTCTCCTCCGTCCTTTATGTTTTCTGCCACCTCTGCTCACTTCGCTAATGTGTCTGCATCCGTTCTTAGCAAGTGGACTGCCTTCATCACCCGGATACATACAATCTTCACATCGGGCCCCAGTGCACCACAATCTCATTCGTCATGTCACTTCGCTAGTGTGTCTGCATCCGTTCTTAGCAAGTGGACTGCCTTCGTTATCCGGATACGTACAAACTTCCCATCGGGCTGCAGTGCACCACAATCTCATTCGTCATGTCACTTCGCTAGTGTGCCTGCATCCGTTCTAAACAAGTGGACTGCCTTCGTTATCCGGATACGTACAAACTTCCCATCGGGCTGCAGTGCACCACAATCTCATTCGTCATGTCACTTCGCTAGTGTGCCTGCATCCGTTCTAAGCAAGTGGACTGCCTTCGTTATCCGGATACGTACAAACTTCCCATCGGGCTGCAGTGCACCACAATCTCATTCGTCATGTCACTTCGCTAGTGTGCCTGCATCCGTTCTAAGCAAGTGGACTGCCTTCGTTATCCGGATACGTAAAAACTTCCCATCGGGCTGCAGTGCACCACAATCTCATTCGTCATGTCACTTCGCTAGTGTGCCTGCATCCGTTCTAAGCAAGTGGACTGCCTTCGTCATCCGGGTACATACAAACTTCCCATCGGGCTGCAGTGCACCACAATCTCATTCGTCATGTCACTTCGCTAGTATGCCTGCATCCATTCTTTGCAAGTGCGCTGCCTTCGTTATCCGGATACGTACAAACTTCCCATCGGGCTGCAGTGCACCACAATCTCATTCGTCATGTCACTTCGCTAGTGTGCCTGCATCCGTTCTAAGCAAGTGGACTGCCTTCGTCATCCGGGTACATACAAACTTCCCATCGGGCTGCAGTGCACCACAATCTCATTCGTCATGTCACTTCGCTAGTATGCCTGCATCCATTCTTTGCAAGTGCGCTGCCTTCGTTATCCGGATACGTACAAACTTCCCATCGGGCTGCAGTGCACCACAATCTCATTCGTCATGTCACTTCGCTAGTGTGCCTGCATCCGTTCTAAGCAAGTGGACTGCCTTCGTCATCCGGGTACATACAAACTTCCCATCGGGCTGCAGTGCACCACAATCTCATTCGTCATGCCACTTCGCTAGTGTGCCTGCATCCGTTCTAAGCAAGTGCGCTGCCTTCATCAACCTGATACATACAATCTTCATATCGGGCTGCAGCGCACCACAATTTCATTCGTCATGTCACTCTTTCTTGTTCTGTCCACCCTAGTTGTTCTTGAGATTCTCCAATGCCAGATGTTTTACCAAACGTCCGTTGTTATTGTGTTGTTATCGTTGTTGTTGTTGCTGCTGCCGTTGTTGTTGTTGTTTTTGTTGTTGCTGTTGTTGTTGTTTCTGTTCTGATAACGGAACTATCACCAGACCAACCAGCTGTGCAAGTGCAACATCCACTTTCACGAATTTCTCTCTCAGCTTCTTCGAAATGTGTTTGTCCTGTTCGACGCCCGCTGCCTTTTCAAAGAATTGTATCTGACGTTGCACTTCCATGTCTGAATACCCGTCACCCATGGCTGTTCCTCCAATGTACACACAACCACCCACATGCTTGATCTCCTTCCCACTCAACCTGCGGTAGAGCTCCAGTGTCTAAAAGGAGTCAGACAGTTCCTATACCTGAATTAGCGGGCCTAGTAATAACATGTTACGGAATGTATGCTGTGTCGAACGTGAGAAATTGGAACATCGTTGAACATCAAAGCGTATCGCAGTTAACTCAGCCCGAATGGGCCGTATTGGCAATAAGCTTGTTTTGAAATTTGATGTTTTGTTTACTACTTCAGCATGCATGGTGGTCTTACCTTCCAAATTGCGAATGTTATTACGGGCTTACTAAACTCAATATAGCGGGCACCTTAAACATAGCTAATGTAGTCTTAAGAACATTATATTAATTAATTAATTAATTAATTAAATACTAGGAACACACTTTAAAAAATCAACTTGTAGTTCTTATTTATTTTGCTCTCTGCTCTGATGGTCAGATCGTCTGCACATATCATGTTCTGAGAAATTCAACATCGTGCTGATCATCCGTCTGATTAAATCCACCGCACTGATCAACAGAAAAGGGAATACGGCACTTACTTGCTTCCAATCAATATTAAGTAAAAAAAAACCACAGACCTCCCCGATCCAACCATAACACTTCATGGTGTTCTCTCTACATTGCTTCCAACATCCTCACTTCTGTCTCTGGCAGACATCAATGCCGATGTGCCTATAAAAACATTTTTTTGTATGAGCATATGACAGTATGAGTTGCGCCGTCTACTCTTAGTTGACTCGAATGTTAATAAAGGGTAATTTCTTGTCAACGTGAAAGGCACAACTTCTGCGAACCAGATGAAAGAATCCCAACCGTCAGAGAGTATGTTAATGGTAACGTCACTGCAGCTCGGTGAAGCTGGAGACGAGCCTGGCGAGGAAAGCAAGCAGTGGAAACGCTCCTTGAAGGAGTTCTGTGAAACAACCACGTTCCACGGTCTGCGAAACGTCGCAGAGTCGACAAACAGTAGCGCTCGCAGGTAGGTAATAGTGTTCATGCAATCAGTCACACTTAACACGGATACATGTTGTGTAACTAGGTTTTTCTATGAGCATAACAGGTAAATTGGAAAATGCCACAATCTTGGCTAAGAAACTGATTATATCACCGGCAGCATATGCAGGCAACACCATTATGTGAGATAGGATATATAACCTCCGGAAACAACGCTCTCAGCAATCACCAAAATAGTTATTCACGTAATTCGTATTCACTAGGGCGCGGTATAACCTAAATAAATAAGGCAGTCTAGCGTAAAGTAATTGATTGTATTTAAATTAGGTCACTACCGTTAACGTTAGCGTTTGTGATAGGATAAGTAGTCAGCTGTGTAATTAAAATCTGCTGTAGCATAAAGTGTGCTGTAGTGAAGGTAAGTTCTTATATAGTGCAGTATCCAGTCCTCAGGACTGCTCAAAGCGCTTAACACTTTACTCCCTTGGAGACCTGTTCAATCGAACACCACCTCGACTTGTTTGGTAAGCATAGTACACGGGAAACAGTATTTCTACAGACTATCTTAGTTGTATAGGGTAAACATAGCGAATAGTGTAGTATAACATAGTTGACTAAACAAATTTTGAATAGCTAATTAGACTATTACCATTATTATTATATACATTCTGATATGGCGACTTGCAAGCGGCAAGTCAAGGCATAGCGACATTAGGTGTGCGATGACTGCCACAGCTGGGTGGAATTTGCCTTGTACGGCTGTGGGAATTTATGGGCAGGTACTAAGGAAGAGGGATTCACCTTTCAGTACCTGGGGTGTTGGGAGGTGGAATATCTGCAGAAGGAGGTCGATAGGTTGACAGATATTGTTAAGGGGGTGGATATGAGAATTAGTAAGGAGACAGGTAGAATGGAGAGAGAGGTCAGGGAGAGAGAGAGTTGGGAATACTGTGAGACTGAAGGAGCAGAGTCGTGGCAAGAAAACTGGGAAAATGAGACTGAGAAAGTAGGGAATGTGACTGGACGGGAAGAAATTGGAGTATCGACGACAATAAATGTGATAGGCGTGAATGTGACAAGGGAAAATGACCGTGGAGGAGGAGGTAGGAGGGGAAATGGGACGGGAAAGGAGAGGAGAAAATGTGATGGGAGGAAAGCTGAAGAGACAAAATGAAGTGAGAGTAAATGTGATGGAAGAGAAGTCGATAAAAGGGACGTTGACAGGGTGAAAGGTGACAAGAGAAAAAGCGACAGGATAGAATTGAACGGAAGAGAATGTGACAGGAGAGTAGACGGCAATCAGCCAGATGCAAACCGGAGAAGGAGATACTCTGAGGCACTGATTGAGGGGGCAATGAGAAAAGAGAGGGTGTTCATGGGCGACTCTACACGTATTCTGAGAAAGACAGATAAGACACTAAGCGAGGGGGAGGACGTCGTTGTTTATTTACCGGGGTTTATGATAGAACATGTAGAAACTGCAAGAGGATGGCGATCAACGCACCAGTTGAGCAGATGTGTGAAGAAGAGGGGGTGAGATTAACAGATTTATGGGGATACATTGTTGGGAGGGAAGATATGTACATGAGAGACGGCCTCCATCTAAGTGGAAAAGTGGCAGCAGTTTTTTAAAAGAACCTGCTGCAATATGTTGACAGTGGGACAGGCTGCATCAATTTAAATTAGATTCGCGGGGGGGGGGGATTCACATAAAAGCTTGAAACTGGAGGCATAGATAAAGACAGTACAAATAAATCAGCAACGAAGAGTCTGGAAAAGTGTTCTGAAGCTGGAATTAATTGTGTTTGCATAAATGCAAGGAGTATAGTAAATAAAAGAAATAAAGTAAACATTATGGTAGAAGATATTGACCCTCACGTAATAGATATACCATAATCATGGGCCACCACAGATATATCAGATGCCGAATTGGGACTAACAGGCTATGTAATGTTTAGGAAAGATAGAATACGAAGAAAGGGAGTTGGAGATATTTTATATATTAAAGAATATATCCAGGCTTATGAAATAAAATTAGAAAGAGAAGCAGATTGCGAAGACGCTGTTTGGTGTAACATAGTTACAGGAAACTCAACGTTAACGGTGGGGTTAGTTTATCGAAGCCCAATCATAAGCATATAAGATAATGACACATTACAAAACGCTATAAGGGGGAAGTGAACAAACGAGACTTTATTATTATGGGGGATTTTAACCATGGTCATATACAATGGAAATATGTACAGAGTACGGGGAGTGAGGACTACAAAAATTTCTGTTTTAGTACAAGATAGTTTCCTTTCTCAACATGTGCTAGAACCAACCAGGGGTGAGAATGTGTTACACATGGTTTTGTCCTCACAGAATGAATTAGTTGACAATGTTAAGATAAATGACCCACTGGGGAGTAGTGATCACAACCAGATACATTTATCATCAACGTCAAATCAGAAAGGAACAGCAAAAAGCAGTACAGGAGAAATTTCCACAAAGAATATATAAGGAAATATTTTTAAAAATATAAGATAAACTGAAATAACACACTGGGTAATAAGACAGCAACAGAATGCTGGAATAGCTTAGAGTGAAATTGAGTGCATCGTCGATAAATTTGTTCTCTTGAAAAAACAAGGGAAACGGTCCAGAAAGAAACACTTATTGAAAGAAGCCACTAGAAAAATTTAATACAAACAAATGATGTGGAAGTCATATAGACGTACTGGAAATGACTACAACATTTATAAAGAAACACTTAACCAGGCTACAACTTAAATTACAAGTTCAAAGAGAAGCTATGAACACAAATTATCTTGTAATATAAAACATGCCAGCAAGAGTTCTTATGCATATGTTCGAAGAAACAGAAAGTTCAGGTTAAGGTCGGTTCTCTAGAAGATATTGCTGGAAATATAATATCAGAGGGATTCTTCATGGCAGAAAACCTGAATGAGTATTTTAGTTAGGTGTTTACCAGGGAAGATGCTAGTACACTGCCAGTACCAGAGGCTAAGTTGAAGGGGCTGAATCAGACTATTTAGGACAGTTATTTGTAACTTCGGAAATGATAGCTAAGAAAATAAGGGCTAAGACAGATAATAAATCACCTGGAGGGGATGGGATTAAGCCCAAACTACTATTGGAAATATTAGAACAAATTAGCATACCGTTTGCAACAGTTTTCAACTTGTCATTAGAAGAGGGAGTTGTTTCTTTGGAATGGAAAGAAGCAATCATTACACCGTTATTTAAAAAGGTTCGAGAAATAAGTCAGACAATAATACACCTGTGAGCTTAACATCGGTGATTTGCCAATTATTTGAAAGGCTAATTAAAGATCACATGGTGGATTTTATTGTTAAACATAACTTGATAAACCCATCTCAACATGGGTTTCTAAATGCGAGGTCATGCTTAGCAAATATGTTATGGTTTTGGAAGATATCACTAAGTGTGTAGACGAGGGATCACATCAAATATTACTGCTTAAACTAAAGGCCCAAAGCATTGGAAATGTCATAATTAATTAATGGATATAAAAATGGCTGATTGACAGAAAACAATGGTTAATAGTTGATAGGGAGGCTTCAAACTGGAAATCTGTTTTGAGTGGGATACCACAGGATCGGTACTGGGACCTATATTATTCTTAATATATATCACCGATTTGGACGATGATATAACAAGCAATATAGTAACAGACTTCTTGAAAAAAAAATATGACAGCGGATGAATCCCAACTGATTTATCCAGATCCATTTTTGTAGCAATACCAAAGAAACCAGGTGCGATTGAATGTGAACTACACCGTACAATTAGTCTCATGAGTCACTTCACCAAGATGTTGCTTAAAATTATTATGACCAGAATGAGAAACAAAAGAAAGCCGGAAATTCCTGAAGAACAATGTGGATTTGTAGAAGATAAAGGTACAAGTAATGCAATATACATCCTACGAACACTGATTGAGAGAGCACTGGAAGTGCAAAAAGATCTGTATGTATGTTTTACTGATTACACAAAGGACAGAGTTCGTCATGAAGAAATCATATCAATGCTGGAAAGTTTGAACATTGATGGGAAAGATCTGAGAGTTGTGATAAATCTGTACTGGGAACAAACAGCAGAAATACGAATAGAAAATGACATCAGTAAATTTCAAGAAATAAAACTTGGTGTAAGACAAGGGTGTGTCCTATCACCCGATCTCTTTTCGCTATACAGTGAGATTATCTTAAGCACATTAGATGATATGCCAGGCATTCAAGTATGGGGATACAACATGAATTATTTACAATATGCAGACGACACGGTACTGATTGCTGAGAACGAAATAGATCTACAACAGATTGTAGATACAGTAATAAGGGAAAGTGAGAAAAAAGGTCTGTCCCTGAACAAAAAGAAAACAGAAATCATGGTCATCTCAAACAAAAATTACACTCCAACATGCAACATGGTAGCATATGGCACTGTTTTGAAGCAAGTCCGAACGCTTAACTATCTGGGATCACTAATAACATCCGACGGTCGATGCAACGATGAGATAAAGAGAATAATTGCTCAAGCCAAAACAGCTTTTCACCACATGAAAAACATTTTAACAAATAAAATATATCAATTGAAGTGAGAAAACGTGTACTGCAATGTTACATAGAGCCCATATTGCTATATGGATGTGAATCCTGGACAATAACCAATAGTTCACAAAAAACCATGAAAGCCACTGAAATGTGGTTCTTAAGAAGAATACTGCGAGTGCCATGGACTGCAAAGCAAAGCAATGAAGTCATCCTTAGGACAGCCAAATCAAAAAGAAAGATCATCAACAAAGTTAGAACACAACAAGCACAATTTATAGGCCATGTCATGAGAAAGAAAAAGTTAGAACAAATAGTAACAACAGGAAAGATAGAAGGAAAAAGATCCATGATCGCCATCGCCTGCGACAGACATGACACATAGAAGAAGAAGATAACAAGCAAGGTGTTGAAAGTTGCGGTGATACAAAAGTGTTTAGAAGGATTAAGATCCATGATCGCCAACGCCTACGACAGACATGGCACATAGAAGAAGAAGATAACAAGTAAGGTGTTGAAAGTTGCGGTGATACAAAAGTGTTTAGAAGGATTAAGATCCATGATCGCCAACGCCTACGACAGACATGGCACATAGAAGAAGAAGATAACAAGCAAGGTGTTGAAAGTTGCGGTGATACAAAAGTGTTTAGAAGGATTAAGATCCATGATCGCCATCGCCTGTGACAGACATGGCACATAGAAGAAGAAGATAACAAGCAAGGTGTTGAAAGTTGCGGTGATACAAAAGTGTTTAGAAGGATTAAGATCCATGATCGCCAACGTCTGCGACAGACATGACACATAGAAGAAGAAGATAACAAGCAAGGTGTTGACATTTGCGGTGATACAAAAGTGTTTAGAAGGATTAAGATCCATGATCGCCATCGCCTGTGACAGACATGGCACATAGAAGAAGAAGATAACAAGCAAGGTGTTGAAAGTTGCGGTGATACAAAAGTGTTTAGAAGGATTAAGATCCATGATCGCCAACGTCTGCGACAGACATGGCACATAGAAGAAGAAGATAACAAGCAAGGTGTTGAAAGTTGCGGTGATACAAAAGTGTTTAGAAGGATTAAGATCCATGATCGCCAACGCCTACGACAGACATGGCACATAGAAGAAGAAGATAACAAGCAAGGTGTTGAAAGTTGCGGTGATACAAAAGTGTTTAGAAGGATTAAGATCCATGATCGCCAACGCCTGCGACAGACATGGCACATAGAAGAAGAAGATAATAAGCAAGGTGTTGACATTTGCGGTGATACAAAAGTGTTTAGAAGGATTAAGATCCATGATCGCCAACGTCTGCGACAGACATGGCACATAGAAGAAGAAGATAACAAGCAAGGTGTTGAAAGTTGCGGTGATACAAAAGTGTTTAGAAGGACTAAACGTGATGAGGATAAATAGCATTTACAAGATGATCTTGACAGGTAGATAAGTAGTGGTAAGAGGTTCGCCATCCCCGGAAGTGACCTAAGATCAAAGGCTTTTTCGTTTTTTATAAGTAGAATTCCTACGTTTTTTATTAGTAATGATTTAGCAACGTCAAAAAGTGATTGATGGGGGTCATGAGAAAGAGGGTGTCGCCATCTACTGAATAAAGATGGAATAAATAGGGGGAATGACGACCTCTAGTGGCTAATCAGGTACTAATTAGGGTAATTAATTAATTAAGTACTAATTAGTAACAAATGAGTAGCGCAATTATCGGAGGAGAACGTTAACAATGACTAAAAATAGTAAATAGTGACCTATTAGTATTAATTACGTGCACGGGAGGTGGGAAAGATTTTAGAGTGAAGTGACACCCCTGGAGATCAGCGAGTTTAAAATAATGACGCGCGGGAAGTTTCTAGAACCTTCTAGAAGCTTCTAGAACGGTGCGGTGGTGGAGGTGGGGCCGCGCGGTTTAGATTACGGCTGGTGGCCTGGTTTTCACGTCTCACTGGCAAATGGTGGTGTCGAATGTCAGGCTGCAGGATTTTATGTGCATTGGTTTGACGGATAAATGTTTTTCGAGCCGTGCGCTTGTAATAAGCTTCTGGCACCGATGTGTCAGTGCTGGCTGCGGCACGGAAGGCCGGATTTTTCGTGGTGCGCGCTTATGTGGATATCAGTGCTAGCTGCGGCACCGCTGATGGATACGCGTGCAATTGCGGTGCAATATTGGAGCTGTCAGATTGGACTGTGCGCGTATTAATATAGGTGGAATTATTCGTGTGTTATTGCAGTTGGTGGTCTGTGTGTGCGCGTATTTAGCTTGTGGTTTTCGGTGGCTTTATCGTGTGTAAGTTGGAAACACATTTGGTGGGCACTGATATGCGTGCAATATCGTTATAGCAGCTGGGGGCCCGGCGCTGTCAGATTGGCCTGTGCGCGTGTATTAAGCTTGTGTCTTGGGCGTTGTTGCAACGACGAATAGGTGGAAAATATTATTCGTGTGTGATTTGGAATGCTGACGGATGTGAAAGGAAACACGGAAACAATAAACGGTGAGAAATAAATTGTATTGGTACAATAAAATTTCATTTATCATGGTGGGGGACCAAAGCCGTGTCGGCCCGGGGGTTGTGGCGGAAAGGCTAAATGCACGGAAAGATGTGCTGGGATGGGTGGGCCAAATGAGGGGGGTAGAATTTCAGGGGCTGGAAAAATATCCGCAAATGAGAATGGCTGTGCGAAAGTGTCTGGGAAGGGGTTGCCGGGCGCAATAACTTCTAAATCAGTGTAGCCGGGGTAGAAGTCATCGTCGAAGTTCTCCTCGAACTCTTCGAGTGAATCGTCACTGTCTGGTTCGGGTGGTGGTCGTCGTTGCGGCTCAACGGCCAATAGGGGCTGGTGACGGCATCGGACTGAGGTGAACGTGATCGGGCGGGGGGAAGGACCAACATGGTGCAGTGTAGTGCCCCGGCCGATATCATAGCGTCGATGCACAAGGCTCCGATCTATCACGTAGAGGTCTCTGCAGGGGAATGAGGAAAAGTTTAATTAGTGATACTGGCGCACGGGGGTTCATCTGTGGAGACGGAAACAGTGTTAAGGGCTGTGATGCGGTCGGCGACGCCCAAGGTACAATGTCCCAGGTCGATTGGCGCGCGATCCTCTATCTATCATAAGCAGATCGGCTGGGGTTAAATTTATTCTATGCGATCTATGAATAAAGCCGTTTCGATGCGAGGGCCTCGCAAGGGTTTGTCCGCGTCCTATATGTAGGGTATCGAAGCCGGCAATGATTCGTCTGCAAGTATGAAAAAAAGTATTAAAGTAACGGTGCGTCTCTGTTTAGGTTAGGCCCTGTAAAAAAACATTAAGTCGATAGCAGGGCGTTTGTAAATAGTGGGACGCTATAGCTTTTTATCGAAAGTCTGCAAAATAAAGGTAAATTATCGTTAAACGTACCTTGTGCCGGGGCGGCTTTGTGGTGGGGGTAGACGCATAGAGGAGGGCGGTGGAATATCGCCGGCGGCTTGGGGAGGCACAATCACGTCGACTTGGGGAGGCGTATTCACGTCGACTTGGGGCGTACCGAGTCCGGCGTTTTGGGGAGGCGGATCGCTGAAAAAATAGTGAACGTTATAAAAGAAAGTGAGCGATGAAAGTCAGTGTTAGGTGAGTTAGCAATGAAAGTCAGTGAGTTAGCAAAACGTACCTGTTTTGCAGCTGATGAGAATTGGCCGCATAATTACCAACTTGTTCGGTTGGCTCCATAGTGAGAAATGAATTGCGCAGTTGTTGAGCCGCTGTTTTGCGCGCGGCCCCCTAGTCACGTACGCCATAGCCTTACATAAGGTGCTGACGTCACTGTTTATATAAAGCGCTTATGTAACTGTTTGTAAGTCTTTAAAACGACCGTTAAATGTGAAATGTGAGCAAACTAAGCGACCTATAATAGTCAGTGGGGTCTAGAGAATCTTATGGTGACTTTATATTAGGAAATAAAAGTGGCATTCTGTTAGTGCACTAGACTGACCGAGAGATTTTTTTCAGTTTTAGTAACCTTGTAAGAGTCGGCCGCTTTGTGGCTCGCGTGCGTTTGTGCACGGGGGCGTGTGCGGGCCGCGTGCAACGCGCTTATATAGGAACCGGGCGGAGAACGTCTAAATATTGTCGCTGTCGTGTTGCCATCGTTGCCGTTTTGTTGTTGTTGCAGAGCGTTGTTGATCATGTCCCCGCCTGTCGCGCACGGAGAGGCGCCACCAAAGAGAGGCAGCAAGCTGAGGGAGGTGCCAACGGTGGCGTCGGGTGGCAAAGCGAAGCCGGCGTCGGAGGCCAGTGCGAAGGCGCTTCCGACGGCCAACGAGGCGCCTACTTTCGAGGCCGTGGTGAGTGAGCCCGACGAAGTGTCGTTGAAGGAGTTCGTGCTGTCGTGCGATGGCACGTATAAGATTGTTACCCCGCTAACAATCGTTGGGGTGGCTTGGAAAAGCAAATGCACGTACACGGGCTGTGGCATTTGCAAGCGCAAAGTGAGAGGTCTAGTAAGTGGTGGTCAGGCGTGCGCTGTACACGGCATACAGGCAACGACGAAGACGTATTTTTCGGTGCGCGTTTTGGTGGAAGACGAAAAGGACACCGACACGGAGGCCAGCATTTGGATCACCCTGTTCGACGAAGCTATTTCGGCGATAGGCGATTACAATGCCGACCATGTGTCGGCCCTGTTGCCCGACCAGTTGCGCAGTAGCTTTGTGGCGAGCCTGGTTGGCACCGTCTTGGAGTTGACCATACACAAGGTCGTGTGGGGTGGCATACTGGATGCGTATACGGTCCGTGAGGTGCGGGTCGTGACGAAGAAGGGGAGCGAGACCGTTTGAATGACTAACGTTTGGCTAGTGTTCTGTAGACCTAATTGCTGCTTTGGTTATTCTTCTGTAGGACGCTGTAATTGCTGCTGCGTTGCGCGGCCTTATCGACGCTGCTGACGAGTGCGCACCCCCTGCCGAGAAGTGCGCTAAGAAGGAAGCAACGCCACGCCTTGCCGACGACCCTCCACCGCTGGGGAGAGGCGAAGAAGTGCTATCGAACTGCTGGCCGACAGTGGACGGCGCGCAGCCCATGCCACCGCACGACCTGGTGAGCGACGCCGGGACGCCCACGTACGTTGCATTAACCCCGGTGGTGGTGGTGGTGGGTCCAGACGAGGCAGCCGCTGTGCCAATAGGCCCGGCGGCGACAGCGGACGCCTCCGCGACCGTGCTATCGTCACCACTGCCGCTGGCCGTGCTGTCCGTCTCGTCGGAAGACTTCATACCGTGGGCCCGTAACAATCGCCCCGTGGTCGTGGGCACACTTCAGACCGACTCGGAGTGGAGCGTTCTGCATTCATACGCCGGTCGTCAGCGATGCATGATGTCCACGTTTGCTGAGCTAGTCGGTGAGCGCGTGATGGACACAGCGCGACAAGAATGTGGTGAGTGCCCCCCGGAGGAGGGGTGCCCCTTCGTGCACATGTGCGGCTACAGGGGGAGGAAGCCGAGCCGACGGTATAACATTCTGTACGAAAACGCGGCGGCCCTGAATGTGTGCTTTTTTTCAGCGTCACTCGACAGCTTTCTACAGCAGACGTTGTTGCTTCCTGCTATTCGTATACTCTCGGTGCTGGAGGATCGTTGCGTGCGCGGCGATCGCGCTTCGGAGGGCGCGCTCCTGCGCCAGGTAGCCGACTGGCTCATGGGGACGGATTGGACGGCGCCGTTCGACCGTGCTCTGTTGGAGGTCGCCGTACAGTATTACCTAATGAAAAGGGCATGCCTCGACGTCTGAACGCTATGAACAGTGCATTTCGCTATGGCATAAAGCCGCTGATGAACATTAGCAGGAAAATTGAATGATGGCATAAGCGTTCCGCCGCCCATTGGCCGTTGTTAGAGCCTTATTATTTACTCTTCTGTGGCATAAAGCCTCTTTACTGTTTACAGTCTGAACATTTTGCTATGGCACATACGCCACTGATGAACATTAGCAGGAAATTGAATGGTCGCTGTGCAGTATTACCAGCGGCCTATAGCGCCTAAAGCGTTATTATTTACTCCGCTGTGGCATAAGCGCCCCCTTAGTAGCGATGAACATTTTGCTATAGGCCGTTGTTAGAGCCTTATTATTTACGCTGCTGTGGCATAAAGCCTTACTGTCGTGATGTAGTACGAGACTGCTTAATAAAACGTATGAAAATCAATTCCCGCCTTCGCATATACGCCGCTGATGAACATTAGCAGGAATGGTCGCTGTGCAGTATTACCAGCGGCCTATAGCTCCTAAAGCGTTATTATTTACTCCGCTGTGGCATAAGCGCCCCCTTAGTAGCGATGAACATTTTGCTATACGCCGTTGTTAGAGCCTTATTATTTACGCTGCTGTGGCATAAAGCCTTACTGTCGTGATGTAGTACGAGACTGCTTAATAAAACGTATGAAAATCAATTCCCGCCTTCTGTTGTTACCATCCAAAAAAAACCGCACGTCATTCAATGCCTGTCCAATGGCGGCTGCCGCCCACAAAACACTCCGGGTGCCACTGACGGCCGAAATTTCTATAAAAAAAACACTTTGCCGTGGAGGGCAGGCGCTGACGGCCGAAATTTCTATAAAAAAACACTTTGCCGTGGGGGGCAGGCGCTGACGGCCGAAATTTCTACTACAAACCGTAAACTTAGGCGAAATTTCTACTACAAAAACGTTGCCGCTGACAGCCACAATTTCTACTACAAAACTTTGCCGTCGTCAAAACGTAAACAAAAAACTAGGCCGCCACTGATCCCTCGACGCTGTCGGTGTCGCCACCTGACGCAAAACGTAAACAAAAACTTTGTCCACTGGGCGGCCCTGCCAAACGCATCCCGCGGCGCTGCCACCTGTCTGTGTCGCCACCTGACGGAGCAGAGAACACCGCTTAGAAAAGCCCCCCTAGCGGGGTGGCCTTATAAAGGGCGTCTACACGCCCCTCCGTCGTAGTTAATAGAGCGCCGCCTAGACCGACGATGCACGTGTGTCCGAAATGCGATCGATCGTTCGTCCGTCTTTTTAATTTGACGCAGCATCTAAAAACATGCGTCAGCGATGAACACGTATGCCCGAAATGCAATCAAGCGTTCGCGCAGCGCACCAATATGTTGCGGCATCTGCGTCTGTGCGGAGACGCCGCTGAGGCGCCCCCAAATCGGCCGGACGCCGACGACGACCTACAGAGCGTCGTGCGCGACTACTGGGCGAGCATCCGTACGTCTGTGGAGCACGGTCCCGTTCAATCTAGGTATAATTTCCATTTGACCGGTCACGTGACTACGACCGCGCACGACGCCCAACTACGACTGATGTTCGAGGAGCAGACTCGTGCCTTTAAAATAAACTTATCGTACGGGTTTATTCTGCGCCACAGGGAGACGGGCCGACTACGTTACTACCATTCTTCGTGTAACTGTTGCGGCCGCTATCTCGAGTCGCCCGTCCTCGTTTCCGACGCCGCGTCATTCGAACGCTTCCTCGAGGCCACCCGTCAGCCCGACGTTCTGCAGTACGTGATTGCGCAGCGCCCCGACTCGGGGTGGATCGCCGAGTTGGTAACGAACGTTACGTATTTTCTCAACGCCATCATCCACCATCCTATCGGATGCGCCCGTCAGCAGCCCCTCCCCGCCTATCTGCGCCACAACGCGGGCCTCGTCAGCCTAGTGAACGATCGCCGCGGGCATCCGTATGCCGACAACTTGTGCCTCTTCCGCTGTCTGGCGCTGCATCGGGGCGCCGACTTTCGCGCTGACGATTTGACGGCCGCCGCCTTAAGGCTCTACGCCGTCTACGGCGATCAACCCTACTGCGCGTTCGCCGGCGTCCCGCTGAACGAACTCGACCGGGTGGAGGCGGCCTTCGAAACGAATGTGACCGTGTATCGGCTGTCGGCGGCGGAGGAGGGCGCCACCGCCGAAGTGGTCCGCCGCTCCCTCCATCGCTACCCGGCCACCATGAGCGTCAATCTATTCGGAACGCACTATTCCTTCATAGCCGACGTGTCGCTGTTCTGTCGTTCGTATCGATGCGGCAAGTGCGGCGATTCGCTGTGGCGCACCGCCAGTCGGCTGCGGAGTCACGAGGCGACGTGCGAGGGCGGCGTTCGCCACGTCTTTCCCGGCGGCGTCTACCATCCGACGCCGTCCGTGTTTCAGCAGCTGGAGGACGAGGGCGTCTACGTGGACGAACGCCTGCGCTACTATCCGTACAGGGCGACATACGATTTTGAGTGCTACTTCGACGATCACGATCTGCCGGCGGACAGCGCCAAACGCCGGTGGATAGCGCGACACGAACTACTCAGCGTGAGCGTCGCCTCGAACGTCCCCGGACACGAGTCGGCGCGCTGCTTCGTGACGTCCGGCGATTCGGGCGACCTCGCGAAGCGCCTGATCGACGCCCTGGAGGCCATGAGCGAGGCGGCGTGCGCGGCACTGCGGCCGTCGTTCGACGCGACCTTCGAGGCGATCGACGCGCTCGACGCCGAATGGCGGGCGCACGCAACGGTGGCGGAGCTCGATAAGAGCCCGTACACGGCGCTCGGCGACCGTCTGTGGCAGCACCTGCGCCGCCTCCCCGTCCTCGGCTTCAATTCGGGAAAGTACGACTTGAACGTCGTTAAGAAATATCTGACGCCCCTGTTCATGACCGACGCCGCGCAGGACATCTCGTCGGCGTTCACGATCAAGCGTCAGAACAATTTCATGTGCCTGACGACGGCGACGCTCAAGTTCCTGGACATCACCAACTACCTGGCCCCCGGCGTCAGCTACGACCGGTTTCTGAAGGCCTACGGCTGCGAGGCGACGAAGGGGCACTTCCCCTACGAGTACCTCGACGACCCACGTAAACTGGCCGAGACCCGGCTGCCACCGCGCGAGGCCTTCTACAGCCGCCTGAAGTGCGAAGGCATCTCGGCCGCCGACTACGAGGGTTGCGCGCGGGTATGGCGCGACGAGGGGATGACGACGCTGCGGGACTACCTCGTGTGGTATAACAATAGGGACGTGGTGCCGTTCCTGGAGGCCCTTGACAAGCAGTTCGCCTTCTATCGGCAGCGCCGCATCGACATGTTCAAGGACGCCATCAGCGTGCCGGGCCTGACGCTGCTGTATCTCTTCAACGATCTACCGTCGTCGCTCCACTTCACGCTCTTCAACGAGTCGAACAAGGACCTGCACCGGCTCCTACAGTCGCAGATCGTCGGTGGCCCCTCGATCATTTTCGCGCGCTATCACGAGGCCGGCGTGACCGCCCTTCGGCGCGAGGAGTACGGCGAGTCGGCGCGCCCCTGTCGCTCTATTGTGGGCTTCGACGCGAACGGCCTCTATCTATGGGCGATCACGCAGGAGATGCCGACGGGGTGGTTCACGCGCCGGCGCGCTGACAACGCCTTTCGACCGGAGCGCGTACACCGCTACGGCCGCCTGGCCGTCGAGTGGCTGACGTGGGAGGCGGGACGGACGGGGGCCCACATACGTCACCAGCTCAACGGGCGCGAGAAGCGCGTCGGCAAGTACCGGGTCGACGGCTGGTGTGGCGCGACGCGGACGGCGTACCAGTTCCAAGGGTGCTTCTTCCACGGCTGTCCGTGCACGGGGAGGGAGACGAACGCGGTGAACGGTAAGCCGATGAGCCAACTGTACGCCGAGACGGCCGCCGTCACGGCCTACCTTCGCCGCTTCGTCGCCGTCGTCGAGATGTGGGAGTGCCAGTGGCGCGCGACGCGTCCGCCGCCGCCGCCGACACCGCGGAGCTGGGCCGGCGACGGCGCCGTGACGCGGCCGACGATCCTGAAGGCCGTGCTCGACGGCACGCTGTTCGGCCTCGTCGAGTGCGACATCGCCGTGCCGACGGCGCTGCGCGACACCTTCGCCGAGATGCAGCCGATCTTCAAGAACGCCTACATCGAGCGCGACGATCTCAGCCCGTTCATGCGTCGCTACGCCGAAACGCACGACCTCCTCGTCCGGCCTCAGCGCACGCTCGTGGGGAGCTTCTTCGGCGTCAAGATTCTACTCGCGACGCCGCTACTGCGGTGGTATCTGCGGCACGGCCTCGTCGTCGAGCGCGTCTACCAGATCGTCGAGTACGAGCCGGTCGCGTGCTTTCGCCGCTTCGGCGACACGGTCTCCGCCGCGCGACGCGCGGGCGACGACGACCCCGACAAGGCCATCATCGCCGACACGTTTAAACTGCTCGGCAACAGTTCATACGGGAAGACGATCACGCGCGTCGACCTGCACCGCAACATCAAGTTCTGCACGGCCGCCGGCGCCTCGACGCTGATAAATAATCGTCGCTTCCGTCAGCTCGACGTCGTCGTCCCCGACGGCCTCTACGAGGTGGCGCTGAACAAGCGAACCGTCCGGTACGCGCTGCCCAACCAGATCGGCTACTTCGTACTACAGTACGCCAAACTGCGCATGCTGGAGTTTTATTACGACTTTATCGCCGCCTACATTCCGCGTCCCCTGTTCCAGTACTGCGCGATGGACACGGACTCGGCGTATTTGAGCCTCGCGGGGCGCCAACTCGACGAGCTCGTGGCGGCGGCCAAGCGCGAACACTACTTTCGTCACCGCGGCGAGTGGTTCCCGTCGGAACACTGCGACGCGCACGCGGAGGCGTACTTGCGGTGCCGGCTCGCCGGCCGAACGTGGGACGCGCCCGCCGAGTGTTGCGCGCGTCGGCGCCGGTACGACAAGCGAACGCCGGGACTCTTCAAAGAGGAATGGTCCGGCCGCGGAATCGTCGCGCTCTGCAGCAAGACGTATTACTGTTTCGGCGGCGACGTCGGCGACAAGTACAGTACGAAGGGGCTGAGCAAGCGTCAGAACGACGTCGACAAGGACGCCTTCCTCGACGTGCTGCGCCACCAAAGGAGCGGAGGCGGCCGGAACCGCGGCTTCCAAGTGAAGGAGTCGTCCGTGCTGACGTACGTTCAGGAGCGCGCGGCGCTGAGCTACTTCTACGCCAAACGGCGCGTGCTCGACGACGGCGTCACCACGGCGCCGATACTCGTATAACGAGGGACCACCCTCCCTCCCTAGGGGTAGGGGCCCCTACCTAGGGACCCCTACCTAGGGGTAGGGACCCCTACCTACCTAGGGGGACTATGTATGTATGTATGTATGCGAATAAAAATGCGAACACTCGGTACAGTTTTCAGCGTTTTATTTAACTTCGGTAATAGCAAGCGATAGCGCAACCTCACTACTTCGGTCTTGCCTGCCTAGCGCGGCGTGGAGCCCGCGACCGGCGGGTCCGACAAAGTCGGTTCGGATTCTCGGTCGACTAATAATAACAACAAGCGATAATAGGCAGCGTTCAATGAGGCTTTAGCCAGTCGAATACGAGACAGTCGTTGGCCACCCTATCGGGGCCGAACAGGCACTGGAAGCCGCTTAGCGGCATTCCGCGGCACCGTAAGAGCAGGTAGGTGACGCAATATTGGCCGCACACGTTAGATACGCCGCTCTGCAGTCGCTTGTCGTTGTGCGTCCACGAGTCGCAGTTGCGACTCAGGAAGGCGCGGAAGTCGGCGTGCAGCGGCGGACGGCCGTACGAATCGAAGTACTCGCCTCGCCGATCGGCTCCCACGTAGACGGCCACCCAGTGCTCGCCCGGTTCGTCGCCGTCGTCGGTGTTGCACACGAACGCCGTCGGGTAGGCAGTGAGCCGCCGCCCCGGCAGCTCGTCTTTGGGCACGACGCCAACGACGATGTTTTTAGTGTACGCGTCGATCGCCAGGCGACGCATCAGCTGAAACGTGTCCATCTCAGAAGTCGTACACGACGTTCCGGTTCTTGTCGATTTCGAGCACCGTCTCGAACTCCCCGTACACGACGACGTTCACCGTCCGGGCGAGCGCGTGCACAAAGTGGATCTCGGCGCGCAGGTTCCCCGTACGCACGACGTTGAAGTGTTCGCCGTCGCAGCAGTCGGGCGACAGGTCGAAGCCGAATATGGTGTAGCCGCTGCCGAACTCGCCGCGCGTCACATCGAACCCCTCGTCCTCGTACGCCTTCCCCGTCGCGGCGAACAGGTTCATATAGCTTCGGATGTAGCGTCGATGCGCGAAGTCCGGCTGCAGCGGCTTGCTCGGCACCTGGCGTCCGTCGACGTAGAGGGCGAAGAAGTTTATGTCGTTGTGCTTCGCGTTGAACGGGTTTTTATCGTAGGCCCCGTTGTAGGCGTCGTTGTCGATCAGGCACATGAACACGCGTCGCGGGAGCGTCCCCAGATAGACGTTCTCGTGCGTGTGCGACGCGGTACCCTGCGGTATCGAGAACACCTTGCAGTCGACGCGGCGCATCGGATACTTGGCCGTCCCGTGCGTCAGCGCCTTGATGTGACCGAGCTGGACGGCCGGATTCAACTTGATCTTGCGCGCCTGCAGGTAGGCCTCCAGCAGAACGATTTTGAACCCCGGATCGACGACGTCGCCCATGAGCGCGAAGGCGTCCTTGCTGCGCACCAGTCGCATCTTCAGGTCGACGCCGTTCACCAGGCACCGGTTCTGCATGAGCACGTCGACGTGCAGGCGCCCTATCATGTCGAACTCGCGGCTTTCGTGTACGAAATCGTGCCGATGCGCGAACCCGCCGTTGTTGTTGTTGGTTGCCTCCATGCGCCCGGCGGTGTCCTTGCACCACAGGTCGGCCTCGAGCTGCGACTTTTGGCGTCGGGTCCGTAACTGAGCAGTGTCTCGATGTAGGCCCGAAACGGGTACGTATTCGACGACGGCGTCACGAGCGTGCCGTTCAGCGTCACGTCGACCTGACTGAACATCGAATGCAGGAAATTGTTGACGGGCGCCACGACGCTGTCGTTCGCGAGCGCGGTCCCGTCCCCCTTCACCACCTTGGCGCGCACGTACAGTCTAACGGACGACAGGTCCAGATAGTCGTCTCCGGATCCCGGAATGAGAAACTCGAGGGGGCCGCCAGCGTCGAGGGCCGTCAGCGGCTGGTGATCGATCCACTGGCCGCTCTCGATGCTCGTCTGCGTCGTCGGCACACTGAACAGGTCCAGTTCGGACTTTACGCCCTCGCACGACTGCCGATGCACGAACGCCATCCTACTACGTCTGCTTCGTTCGACGGCGCCTCCCCTTACTGTCCGGTGCCGCCTTGCCGGTCGGACTTATGTAGCTACTACTACGCGGGAAATACGTCGTCGCTCGGCCTCTTTCGACGGCGCCTCTTCTTGCTGGCCGTCGCCGGCTTGCCGGGCGGCTTTATGCGTCGTCGTCGCTTTTTCGGCGGCGGCGGGGCATTCAGCAGCCCGTCGAGAAGGTCGGCGCCCGCCTCCCTCGCACGCCTCTTCACCGCCTGCTTCAGATTGCCGCCGGCGACGACGTCCTGCGCCACGCGCACGCCCGTCTTGAGCGCTCGCTTACCCAGCGCCATGGCCCCCTCTTGATAAGCGGCATGGCACTTCGAAACAGGCTGCCAAAGAGATTACCCAGTCCGTGGCCTCGCTGCGCTCGGGCGCCTACGAACACCGGCAGGCCACCGCCGACCTGCCGCGTGTAGTAGTCCTCGTACACGTTTCGCGTCATCGTCAGAACAGTTTCGACTTGCGGCGTCGGACGTGAAGCGTCGTCACGACTTTTCCGTTCTCAAATGGTATCGACTGACCGAGGTCGTCTCTTATATCTATCTCAATCGAATCGAATTGGCGCCGCAGGAGCGGCGCGTATTGGACGCGGTCGAAGATGTTCGATACGATGGTGCCGTTCGAACCGTGGACGGGAACGGCTCGAATGAGGGGGGCAAATACGTCGCCGACGATGCGCGTCTCCACGATGTCCGTGTACACGAACAGGGTGTCGACGCCGCCGCTCAGGTCCACCGGGTGGTCCGCCTCGCACTCGAACAGGTACCCCGGGGGCAGGTCGCTGCCGTCCGCCGGCGTCCCGTAACTCGCGATATAGTCCGACTCGAAGCCTAGTATATGTTTCAGGCGCCCGTCCCGCGGCATGTTAATTTCGACACCCGGCGATAGAAGCAACGTCATCCGATTAGTGATGGCGCTGTACACTAGTCGCACCTTGACCGTGTCGGTGCACAGTTTCGTCAACGCCTCGTTGATTTTGCGCGCCAGCTTTTTGGCGTTGTTGTAAAAGCCGTGCGGAATGTTGGCCTGTCGGGCAATTTTTCCCCCGTCCTCGGTGGTGAAAAAGCCCACCTCCCCCCTCTCGCACGCCACGAAGAAGTAGGTATCCACCGGCCTCACATTGTACCAGCTATGCGTGTACTGTAGCGACACCAGCCCGCATTCCCACTCGCCCAACAGGTCGACGCGCTGCGGCAAATTCGTCGTGTAGTGCGTCAACGTGTTTTTGGGGTGCGCCTTCATAGACGCGTTGCTCGGCAACGTGACGTAAAAGTCAGACGTCGACGCCATCGCGCCTCCTCATAGACGGACTCGGCAGTAGGTAGCCGAGGCAACTACTCAGCAGCGCCGTCCACAGATTGGAGTCGCCCGTGCCGCGCGTTAGATTGTATATACTGACGACGATCACCGTGTACAGGACGACGATCTGGCACAGGAAGACGATCTCGGCCTTAGGACATTCGTTGCCGCAGAGACGCCAAGGAACGCTCGTGACGGAGGAGGCGTCGACGGCATCGGGCGCAGGCACAGAGACGCATGAGGCGTCGGCGGGTGTAGCGACAAATGCGCCTGAGTCGTCGGCGGTGGGCGGCTTCTCCATTGGCTGCTACTGCTGCTGCTGCTGTCGTCTCGTCCGTACACATCGCGCTACTGCCGTCCGACGCTACGGCGTCGTTCCTTTATCCGCGCAGGCACACCATAGAGCGAGTTCGTCGACGGGCGTGGGGGCGACGGTGATGGTGATGGCGCGCCTCCTCCCTTCGCCTCGGCAGTCTACTAATACAGCACGGTCCCCTTACAAAAAAAAACGAAAAGCCGTTGCACAGTCCCGCCTCGTGTAGACGCCAGCACCCCGCGTGGCGCATCCAACGCGCCGTCGTCATCATCAGCCCTTATAATCCACGAGCTCCTTGGCGTCGATCCAGCTATTGAACGAGGCCGGATAGCCGAACCATTTGACGAGCACCTCTTCGCCCTTACCGCGTCGTCGACGACGTCTCTGTAGAACGACTTCCACCCGATATAGTTTGTCCTTCGCAACGATCACTTTTTGTAGCTCCAGCCCATAGAAGGTGCCGTCCAGTGTCGCGCCGGCGTCGTCCATCAGTCGGTAAACAGGAGGGTCGGTCGGGTGCAAATCTACGACGGTGAAGAGCTCCTCGCTCCAGTTAGGCATGTACCCCTTCTTGAAGACGCCCTTCGCCTTGCTGATGCGTACGCGATCCCCCGCTCGCAGTTTCGGCTTGCTTTTGTTTTTTTGACACCCTCCGCCACCGTACAGACGCTGCCACACGCTCTCCTGATTCGACGCGTCGACGCTCGCCGGCGTCCTACCGATGCTTCGATGATAGGCGTTGTTGTACGACCGCACGAAGTCCTGCAACGGCTCCACGAACCTCAGCGTCTGATGCTTCGTGAAGTACCGCCACATGCGCGTCTTCAGCGTACGATTGAATCGCTCCACGACGCTCGCCTTCGTCTCCTCGTTGTGCGTCACGAAATGGTGGACGCCGCGCGCCTTCAAAAGCGTCTGAAGGGGCCTGTTCAGAAACTCCGTCCCCTTGTCGGTCTGCAGGACGTGCGGTGGCGCCGACGATGCCAGCAGCCCCTCGAAGGCCGCGACGAGCGCCGGACCGGATTTGCGCTTCAACGGAACGCACGACGCCCGCTTCGAGAAGACGTCGATGACCGTCAGTAGGAACGCTATGCCGTCGTTGTGCTTTTTCAGTTTAGCCACGTCGACGAGATCGGCTTGCCACTGCTGATTTTGACCGCCCACGATAACGCGACGACGCTTAAATCGGCGCCTAACCGGCTTGTGAAGCGTATAGGCGTCCTGCGCCGCCAGCCACCGCCCAACGGCCGGCTTGGACACCGCGGACGACCGGCGCAACGCATCGACGCCGCCATAACTGCCTGCCCGTTTCGGGTCGAAGTAGGCGCGCTTCAGTAGGCCGTCGCGTTGTTGGCGCTCTCGTTGCGCACCACGAGACCGCCGGCCGTCTCGTTGCGCACCACGAGTCCGCCGGGACACCATGGGATGCGCGGCGACGACGATACGGCGAACAAGAGGACGGCGACGATGACCGCCGCAATTACGACTGCTACGACGACAACGAGTACTGATCTTCGGTCGGGCGGCATCCTCTACGGGACACGCTAAAAGCTGGACCACGGCGTACGCTCAACGGACCGCGTGCGCACCTTTCGCTTCTGCTCGCGCTCGACGGACCGAGTGCGCCCCTTTCGCTTCTGCTCGCGCTGTATATACGCCCGACGCTGGGGGTTGCCGACGAATTCCATAGGGACGTTCAGCCGCCTTATATGGTCGCCGAACGCTTCCCAGCCAACCGGCGCGGGGGTCCTCTTACGCGTTCGCATGAGATCGTTCACGAGATCTACCATATTACTTCCGGCAATAGGCGTACCGGCGTACACGAGCTCCGCTCGATCGTTCCAGCGAATCAGCGGGTCGGCCCTCAGTCGGGCCAACAGGAGGCGGGCCTTTTCTTTCAGCACTTTCGGTACGCTCTTCACGGCCTCGCTCTCCATCTCCCCCGGCAATTGATCGGACGTAGGTGGTGGTGGTGGTGGTGGTGGTGGTGGTGGTGGTGACGGCGGCGGCGGCTGATCGGACGACGACTCGTTCTTCACTACGGACACGCGCATCGGCTGCTGCGCGCGAGACGCCTCCATGGCGTTGTAACGACTCAGCAGTTGATTGTACGCCACCACCTTTTCGCCTTCGGATAAATCGGCACGCTCGAGAACGGCTTTCATATCGCCGTCCAGGCTACTCATCACACGCGACGTGGTCGTGGTCGGTTGCGATAGTAACGGCAGTAGACGCTCCACCAACCGGGGGTCTACCAGCGCCATCTTCTTCGCGTGCTGCATCAACCGAAAGCCTGCCTGAGGAGGGGCAGAAAGGTGCTCGCCAACGGCGCCAGCAGCGCCGTCAGAAACGCGCCCGAACCCGTCTGCAGGACGGCCCTCTTCCGTTTGATGGGCACTTTTTTCGACGCTAACTTGCGCAAATTGTTCCTGAACTTTGTCAGCACTTTTCGATTGTTAGGCGTCAATTTCACGTTCCCTCGCAGGATGTTATACGCGCAGTCGGCCAGACTGCAGATGAGGTCGGCGTCCGCGTGAGTGATTACCGCCTTTCTCAGATTCGTATTCCCCTTGTAGCGGCGCAACAGCTGCAGGGCAAGGATGTGCCTCTTCACGCGCTCTGTCATCCTGTCGAATGACGGCGGCCGCGGCACGTCCCACCTTTTTTATAGTCTCGTCGGCACATAGACGTACTGAACGGGGTCGTCGGGAAAAATTTCCGTACGCAGGCGCATGGTTTCCGGCGTTTCCTGTTTCAGATCCACCAGGAGGTAACCGTAGGCGGCCGACGTGGCATCCTTGTACGCCTCCACCATGTAGTTGACACGGCCCGGATACATCTGCTTCGCCAGGTGGCCTACTTGCCCCGCGTCCCGGGGACTCTTGAAGAGGACCATATACTGCGCGTTTAAACTGATTGTGCGATTTTCTTTCCCTTTCGGAAAGAGATTCTGCAAAAGCTGTACGACGGACGCGTTGCAGTGGTGACTTTTTTTAGTAAACAAAGTCGTGATGCTACTATCGGTCTCCGACATAAGGTCATCGAGCACTAGAAGCGTCCTCGTTTTGGCGTCCAGAAGCGACGGATCCGGCAAACCGTCTACAAATTCCACGCCGGCCATAGAGTCGTAAGCGGTCTGCCACTGGCCGTAACACCACAGAATTTTCTCCGGTGGCGGCGAAATCATACACGAAGCAAACTTTAACAGGCGTACAACGAAAGTAGTCTTCCCACACCCCGTAGGGCCGGAGACTATACACGTAAAAGGGTGCTTCCACTTTCCGTCCATAGCGACATCTGGTGCGCTGACACCGTCACAATCGCCTATACGCACCACCATCGACGCTTTTCAGTCACTAGGGGGTTTTAGCTATTGCTAGTGCTACCCTCTAGTGAATGCGCTACTCATAACCACCCTAATTAGTACCTGATTAGTCACTAGAGGTTGATCCTAATTAGTACCTGATTAGCCACTAGAGGTCGTCATTCACCCTATTTATTCCATCTTTATTCAGTAGATGGCGACACCCTCTTTCTCATGACCCCCATCAATCACTTTTTGACGTTGCTAAATCATTACTAATAAAAAACGTAGGAATTCTACTTATAAAAAACGAAAAAGCCTTTGATCTTAGGTCACTTCCGGGGATGGCGAACCTCTTACCACTACTTACATAAAATGGTCTGAAAAATGGCAAATGTTGCTCAATTTTGGGAAAAAGTAAATACCTCCACACAGGACATAAGTACTACTGTAATAGAAAAGGCCTTAGGGTTACCCATTAGTGCTGATATGAACGTTTCTGAGCAGTTCAGAATTGCAGCTTCAAAGGGAAATCAAACTAAAATGACACAAAAACTGAGGGATCTTATTATGAAATACGCCTAAATAAATGTGATTTAACAACACTATAAACCAGGAGACTGAGAGGAGACCATGTAGAAGTGTTTAAACTATTGAATGTTCTCAGCAGTCACCAACATACTTATTCACTGAATTATGTTTATGATTATGCGACATATAATAACAGTTCGAATGTTAAAATAAAACTTATTATTCAAGCAACCAGGAGTCAACACTTTAAGGAGACCGGCTTTCGTCTGAATAAAAACAGCGGTCTGCCTAACGCGGCCCTTTATGCATATTTGCGTAGGTATGCTGCTGTTATGAGTAAATATATAACAAAAATGTCATTCTTGGGATTAATCAGAGAGATTTCAGCGTTTCTTAAAATCTCATCCGCTACGATCGTTGTTTGCAGGATTATCTGGACTGCAGTCGTGCTAATCACCACGCTGACCTACGTTTACCAATGTCAAAACCAAGTACGACTTTACATGAGCTGGCCTGTCAGATTGAAGATGACGATGTCACAAGAAGGGCCTGTCGTCTTTCCCGCCGTCACCATTTGCAACCAAAACGCATTCAGGTGTCGTATATCGTTGAAGACATGTCTTCGCCGAGTAAAACTTAAACTAAACGCAGTGATATATTTGTTTCATTACAGTAGTGCCATGAAAATACCCATGACATTTTGGTACGTAGTGTTTGTGGATCAATATTGTCAACGTTGAGAACATTGGCTTCGGCTATTTTTAGTCGATAGCCATTCTTTTGTACAGTGTCGCAGTGTGTTGCCGTGATAATTGCATGTTGGGGTTTTTGCATCTGCTATCCGTCGGAGAGCGTTGCACAACACCCGCTAACACGTACCGCTGCCCGTCACACCCCGCACAGGCAATACATCCTATGACAAATCATACATAAAGGGAGGAGGTAGAAGTGTATTGAGCAATTGTATACATAGTTTTGTTAACCGTAATTGTTATATAACCAATCATGTTATAATGCCGCAATCATACATGCCTACATAAACATTTCAGGTGATGCTGGTTTGCATGCAATCTGAACATTCGGTGAACTGTAATTGTATGCTGCAGAAGCCAAACGATATGGCCAACAATACTGTTGTTATAATGAACAGTTGGCCCACATATATGCCAACCAGCGTGACACTACGCTAAGAAGGGGATCCTGAAATTGACAATATGGATGTCAAAATGGTCAGATTAGATGCCGAAATTGACTGCATTAATAAGACAATTGACTATTACAACATTCGTATCAACATAGTGTTAATAGTTACCCTGAATGTAACCGTAGCTCATATTTCATGTTATATGCGCAGGAGAGGGGATGAATCCACTGTAGCGCAAGAATATCGTTGACAAACCGGTGATGTACACAAACCAATATCCATATTGACAAAGGTGGTGAAGAATCAAGTTACACAGACGTCGATGATATATTGTTTCATCTGCGGCGAATAATATCCATAAACGTACTGTATAATTATTCTGCGTAAACAGTGATTGGTGCGAAACAGCAGCAATTATGGCAATAGCAACTGATCTTGTAATAGAACAAAAATGTATTGCATTCCTATATACATTCACTCATCGGATCGAGTAATTATAAACAAAACTAGATGCAAATGCAATAATTTTTAATGGAGCAGCTAGCTGTGACAACAGGGAGCTTAGGTTACAAAATAAATAGTGCGGCTATTGGCATTTCACAGCTAAACAAAAGATTGACGTGGTCAGTGACGAATTCATTGAAAAAGTAAACGGATAATAAACTTGGTTATAAGGGGACTACCAGAAAAAACCGTAAAACGGGACAAATACGTTGCCTCCAAACTCTTCCAGAGCATAGGATGTTCACAAGCACAAATCATGATCACTGTCAGGCTGGGTCAAAAAGAACGAAATGAAAAGAGCGAGACCACTCAGGTTCAATCAAATTCATACAACCTCTAAACGATATTCATTTTACCGGATCAAGCCAAACTAGAAGTCAAAGCGGACATGGCCTTACGAACAAAACTCATAGAAACCAAGTCTAAAACCCAAACGACAGGTACAAAATAAGAGGAAGAAGGATCATAAACACCACATCAAACCTACCCGAGTAATCGATAAACCACCTCAAAAGAGAACATAGCATTATTTTTTTAAATCGTAACGAAACTTTACCGTTAAAATATACTCGTGTAATGCACAGTGACTAGGAAACAAATTCACACAATTAAATGTTCTTATATTTGAAGAAGATCCAAATATCATCGCAATTATAGAAACTTGATTCTACTCTGACATTGCAAATTCAGAATATACACCAAATAATTATACTTGTTTTAGAAAAGAGAGAAAACTAATTTGTTATTTACCAGGGACATATATACCGTTGAAGACGGGGAGGAGTATTACTCATACTAAAACACAATCTAAATCAAACACCTTTATTACCTGGAGATACAGATGCAGAAATATTATTGGTTACAATATATTCACATCCAAATGTACTACTGCAAGTTGTCGTTTCCTACAGACAAGAGGAAGACCAGGCAGACATATTAGGAAAAATAGACAACGCAATAATTACAACAAGGAATTCGAACTATATACTTCTCAGTGACTATACTTTCAGGTAAATTGATTGGTCGAGAAGGTAAGGTACCAATACATTTTAGGAGAGTTTTAATGATACAATAAATGAAATTTTGTTGGCACAAATGGTGGACAAACCCACCAGGGGTAAGAATATCCTTGATCTAGTGGGCATTTCGGACTATAGTTGCACTGATAAACTAGAGGTGGAAGAAAGTCTTGTTCAAAGTGATCACAGAACCATTCAGATAATATTGAAATGCCTAGCTATGCGTATAACAGGACAAAGCAGGAGAATATACTTATACTCCACATCCAATTATAAGGCGATCAAACGGTTTCTCAGTTTGCTCTCGAAAACCAGCATCACTTTGCTTTGTTCTCCCTCCACCCTGCACGGATGTCTCAGGTGGACCTCAATAGTTTGTGCAGTTTAACAAGATTTAACAAGATTGCCATCCGGAGAATTAACTCTAGATGGCAGGTGGACAAGGAAGCCCTTTGGCTTATCGAGAGTCCAACCCTTTTATTTACATATATCCAAGCCTTCTGAGGTATGTGTCGATTTTATTTTTAAACATATTCACACTACTAGCACCCACACAATCATCAAATAATCTGTTCCATTCATTCACAGTCCTATGTGAAAATGAGAACTTTCTTACGTCTAATCTACACTGCTCCTTTACTAATGTAACTTCATGTCCTCTAGTCTTTCTATCTTTCTTAACTGAAAAAAACATATTTCTATCAATATTTTCATAACCATTCAATATTCTAAACACTTCTATCTGATCTCCTCTCAATCTCCTACTCTAGTTAAACCACATTCTTTTAGGCATTTTTCATAACTAAGATCCCTCAGTTTTGGTATCATTTTAGTCACTCTCCTCTGTACTGTTTCTAACATATCTATGTCCTTTTTGCGAGATGGCCTCCACGCTTGTATACAATATTCTAAATGAGGCATAACTATTGTTTTGTACAGCGGTATTATTAGTTCTTTTTCTTTATATGCTATATTTCGCCTAATCAATCCAAGGATTTGATTTCCTTTTGAAGCTGCAATTCCACACTGCTCTGAAACCTTAATGTCGGCACTAACTGCCAACCCTAAGTCTTTTTCTTTTACAGTAGTATTTAGTACAGTTCCCCCATTGTATATTCTACATATTCGTTCCCATGTCCTGTGTGAAGGCATTTACATTTCCCAAAATTGAACACCATTTGCCACTTTTCAGACCATTTGATCAACCTGTCAAGATCATCTTGTAAATGCTGTCTATCTCCATCACTTTTAATCCTTCTAAACACTTTTGTATCATCTGCAAATTTCAACACCTTGCTAGCTATATCATCGTCCAAATCGTTTATATATATTAAGAATAATATAGGTCCCAGTACTGATCCCTGTGGAACCCCACTCAAAACTAATTTCCAGTTTGAAGCCTCCCCATCAACAACTACCCGTTGTCTTCTGTCAATCAGCCATTTTTCTATCCAGTTAATTATACTATTTCCTATGCCATGGGCCTTTAGTTTAAGCAGTAATCTTTGATGTGGCACTTTATCGAAAGCTTTCTGATAATCTAAGTAGATGATATCTACTGGTGATCCATCATCTACCCACTTAGTGATATCTTCCAAAAACATAACATATTTGTTAAGCATGACCTCGCTTTTAGAAACCCATTTTGAGATGGGTTCATCAAGTTATGTTTAACAAGAAAATCCACCATGTGATCTTTAATTAGTCTTTCTAATAATTTACAAATCACCGATGTTAAACTAACTGGTCTATAATTATTTGACATGTTTCTCGAACCTTTTTTAAATAACGGTATAATGTTTGCTTCTTTCCATTCTAAAGGAACCACTCCCTCTTCTAATGACAAGTTGAAAACTGTTGCAAGAGGTATGCTAATTTGTTCTACAATTTCCAATAGTAGTTTGGGTGGAATACCATCCACTCCTTCATAGCCCTAATTTTCTTAGCTACTATTTCTGAGGTTACAATTAACTGTCTTTAATAGTCTGATTCTGCCCCCTTGAACCTAGCCTCTGGTACTGGCAGTGAACTAGTGTCTTCTCTGGTAAACACTGAACTAAAATATTCATTGATGTCTTCTGCCATTAAGAATCCTTCTGATATTATTTTTCCAGCACTATCTTCTAGAGGACCGACCTTATCTTGAACTTTCTGTTTGCTTCGAACATACGCATAAAACTCTTGCTGTCATGTTTTATATTACAAGCTAATTTATGTTCATAGATTCTCTTTGAATTTCTAATTTCAGCTGTAGCTTGGTTTAGTGCTTCTTTATAAATGTTGTAGTCTTCGTCATGTCCAGTACGTCTATATGACTTCCACATCATTTGTTTATACTTAATTTTTCTAATGGCTTCTTTCGATAAGTATTTCTTTCTAGTCCGTTTCCCTTGTTTTTTGAAGGGAACATATTTATCTACGATGCACTCTATTTCATTCTTTAAGATATTCCAGCATTCTGTTGCTGTCTTATTCTTCTGTGTGTTATTCCAGTCTATCTTTGCTAAATATTTCCTCATGTCCTTATATCTTCCTTTGTGGAAATTTCTCCTGACCTGCTTTTTATTATTTCTTTCTGATTTTACTTTGATGGTAAAATGTATCTGGTTGTGATCACTACTTCCCAGAGGCTCACATAATTTAACATTGTCAACTAATTCATTCTGTGAGGACAAAACTAAGTCTAACACATTCTCTCCCCTGGTTGGTTCTAGCACACTTTGAGAAAGGAAACTATCTTGTACTAAAACTAAAATCTTGTGGTCCTCACTACCCATACTCTGTAGAGATTTCCATTTTATATGCCCATGGTTAAAATCCCCCATAATAACACATTCCCGTTTGCTCACTTCCTTTATAGCGTTTTGTATTTTATCATTCTCTTCTATGCTTATGTTTGGACTTTGATAAACTAATCCACCCGTTAACGTTCAGTTTCCTGTAACTATGTTACACCAAACAGCTTCTTCGCAATTTGCTTCTCTGTCTAATGTTATTTCATAAGCCTGGATAGATTATTTAATATATAAAATAACTCCACTTCCCCTTCTTCCTATTCTATCTTTCCTAAACATTACATATCCTGTCAGTCCCAATTCTGGGTAGATTTTGCCACAGCTGGATAGATTTTGCATTGTCCGGGTGTGGAAAGTCATGGGCAGAAACCAGGGAGGAAGGATTCACCTTTCAGTGCATTGGATGTTGGAAGGTGGAGTGTCTGCAGAAGGAGATAGTTAGGTTGACAGATATTGTGAAGGGAATGGAGATGGGAATTAGCAAGGAGGCAGGTCGAATGGAGAGAGACGACAGGGAGAGAGAGGCGAGAATACTGCAAGACTGAAGGAGAATAGCAGTGGCAAGAAAACTGAGGAAAGGACATTGAGAGGAGGGAAGGTGATTGGAGGGGAAGAAATTGGAAAATCGACAACAGAAAAAGTGACAAGCGTGAAGGTGACAGGGAAGAAAGTGACCGTAGAGAAGGAGGGAGGGAAGATGGAACGGGAGAGGAGAGAGGAAATGAGAAGGGACGAAAGAAGAAGGGACGAAAGGAAGTGAGAGCAAATGTGATAGAAGAGAAGTCGATAAAAGGGACGCTGACAGGAGGAAAGGTGACAAGAGAAAAAGCGTCAGGAAAGAATGGATTGGAAGAGAATGTGACAGGAGAGAAGACGACAGGGGAAAAGACAACAACCAGACAGATGCAAACCGAAGAAGGAGCTATTCTAAGGCAGTGATTGAGGGGGCAATGAGGAAAGAGAGGGTGTTTATGGGTGACTCCATTATGAGAAAGACGGACAAGACACTGAGCGAGGGGAAGGACGTCGTTGTTTGTTTACCGGGGGCTAGGATTGAACATGTAACTGACAGGGTAGAGAAGGTATTGGGACATGGCAAGGGGGGGTCTATACTGGTACATGTAGGAACAAATAATGCAGACAGGGAGGGAACAACTGCGATAGTACAGAAGTATAGACAGTTAGTGAGGAAGCTAAAGAAGACGAGAGTCGAACAGGTTATTTTGTCAGGAATTTTGCCAGTAATGGGAGGAAGGGGGCAACGTATAGAAACTGCAAGAGGATGGCGATCAATGCACTAGCTGAGCAGATGTGTGAAGAAGAGGGGGTGGGATTCACAGATTTATGGGGATATTTTGTTGGGAGGGAAGATATGTACATGAGAGATGGCCTCCATCTTAGTGGAAAGGGGGCAGCAGTTTTCTCAGAGAATCTGCTGCAATCTGTTGACAGTGGGACAGGTTGCATCTATTTAAACTAGATTCGCAGGGGGGACTCACAGAAAAGCCTGAAAATGGAGGCATAGACAAAGACAGCACAAATAAATCAGCAAATAACTGTCTGGAAAACTCTTCTGAAGCTGGATATAAATGTGTTTGTTTAAATGCAAGGAGTATAGTAAACAAAAGAAATGAACTAAACATTATGGTAGAAGATATTGACCCTCATATAATAGGTATAACCGAATCCTGGACCACCACCGATATATCAGATGCTGAATTGGGACTGACAGGATATGTAATGTTTAGAAAAGATAGAATAGGAAGAAAGGGAGGTGGAGTTATTTTATATATTAAAGAATCTATTCAGGTTTATGAAATAAAATTAGAAAGAGAAGCAGATTGCGAAGAAGCTGTTTGGTGTAATATAGTTACAGGAAACTCAACGTTAACAGTTGGGTTAGTTTATCGAAGTCCAAACATAAGCATAGAAGAGAATGAAAAAATACAAAACGCTATAAGGGAAGTAAGCAAACGGGACTGTATTATTATGGGGGGTTTTAACCATGGGCATATACAATGGAAATCTCTACAGAGTATGGGGAGAGAGGACCGCAAGTCTTTAGTTTTAGTTCAAGATACATTCCTTTCTCAACATGTGCTAGAACCAACCAGGGGTGAGAATGTGTTAGACATAGTTTTGTCCTCACAGAATAAATTAGTTGACAATGTCAAGATATGTGAGCCACTGGGAGTAGCGATCACAACCAGATATATTTTACCATCAAAGTAAAATCAGAAAGGAATAGTAAAAAGCAGTATAGGAGAAATTTCCACAAAGGAAGGTATAAGGACATGAGGAAATATTTAGCAAAGATAGACTGGAATAAGACACTGAAAAATAAGACGGCAACAGAATGCTGGAATATATTACAGAGTGAAATTAAGTGCATAGTTGATAAATTTGTACCCTTCAAAAAACAAGGAAAACGGTCCAAAAAGAAACACTTATCGAAAGAAGCCATTAGAAAAATTAAGCATAAACAAATGATGTGGAAGTCATATAGATGTACTGGAAATGATGAAGACTACAACAGTTATAAAGAAGCACTTAACCAAGCTACAGCTGAAATTAGACATTCAAAGAGAAGCTATGAACAACAATTAGCTAGTAATATAAAACATGACAGCAAGAGTTTTTATGCGTATGTTCGAAGCAAACAGAAAGTTCAAGATAAGGTCGGTCCTCTAGAAGATAGTGCTGGAAATATAATATCAGACGGATTCATAATGGCAGAAGACCTGAATGAGTACTTTAGTTCAGTGTATACCAGGGAAGATATTAGTTCACTGCCAATATCAGAGGCTAAGTTCAAGGGGGCAGATTCAGACTATATAGGACAATTAATTGTAACCCCGGAAATGGTAGCTAAGAAAATAAGGGCTATGAAGGATAATAAATCACCTGCAGTGGATGGTATTCCACCCAAACTACTATTAGAAATTGTAGAACAAATTAGCCTACCACTTGCAACAGTTTTCAACTTGTCATTAGAAGAGGGAGTGGTTCCTTTAGAATGGAAAGAAGCAAACATTATACCGTTATTCAAAAAAGGTTCGAGAAACAAGTCAGAGAGCTATAGACCAGTGAGTTTAACATCAGTGATTTGTAAATTATTAGAAAGACTAATTAAAGATCACATGGTGGATTTTCTTGTTAAAAAAAACTTGATAAACCCATCTCAACATGGTTTTTTTAAAGCGAGGTCATGCTTAACAAATATGTTATGTTTTTTGGAAGACATCACTAAGTGGGTAGATGAGGGATCACCAGTAGATATCGTCTACTTAGATTTTCAAAAAGCTTTCGACAAAGTACCACATCAAAGATTACTGCTTAAACTAAAGGCCCATGGCATAGGAAATGGTATAATAAACTGGATAGAACAATGGCTGATTGACAGAAGACAACGTGTAGTAGTTGATGGGGAGGCTTCAAACTGGAAATCGGTATTGAGTGGGGTACCACAGGGATCAGTATTAGGTCCTATATTATTCTTAATATATATCAACGATTTGGATGATGAAATAACAAGCAAGGTGTTGAAATTTGCGGATGATACAAAAGTGTTTAGAAGGATTAAAAGTGATGGAGATAGACAGCATTTACAAGATGATCTTGACAGGTTGATCAAATGGTCTGAAAAGTGGCAAATGCTGTTCAATTTTGGGAAATGTAAATGCCTCCACACAGGACATGGGAACGAAGAAGTAGAATATACAATGGGGGGTACTGTACTAACTACTACTGTAAAAGAATAGGACTTAGGGTTAACCATTAGTGCTGATATGAAGATTTCAGAGCAGTGCGGAATTGCAGCTTCAAAGGGAAATCAAATCCTTGGATTAATTAGGCGAAACATAACGTATAAGGAAAAAGAGCTAATAATACCGCTGTACAAAACAATAGTTAGGCCTCATTTAGAATATTGTATTCAAGCGTGGAGGCCATATCGCAGGAAGGACATAGATATGCTAGAAAGAGGGCAGAGGAGAGCAACTAAAATGATACCAAATCTGAGGGATCTTAGTTACGAAATACGCCTAAAAAAATGCGGTTTAACAACACTAGAGACCAGGAGATTGAGAGGAGATCAGATAGAAGTGTTTAAAATATTGAGGGGTTATGAAAATATTGATAGAAATATGTTTTTCTCAGTTAAGAAAGATAGAAGGACTAGAGGACATGAACTTGCATTAGCAAAGGAGCAGAGTAGATTGGATATAAGAAAGTTTTCTTTTTCACAAAGGACTGTAAATGAATGGAACAGATTACCTGCTGATTGTGTGGGTGCTAGTAGCGTGAATATGTTTAAAAATAAAATCGACACATACCTCAGACGGGCGGGATACACATAGATAAAAGGTTCGGACTCTCGATAAGCCAAAGGGTTTCCTTGTCCACCTGCCATCTAGAGTTAATTCTCTGGGTGGCAATCTTGTTAAATCTTGTTAAATTCGGCATCTGATATATCGGTGGTTGCCCATGATTCGGTTATACCTATTATGTGAGGGTCAATATCTTCTACCATAGTGTTTAGTTCATTTCTTTTGTTTACTATACTCCTTGCATTTAAACAAATACATTTATACCCAGCTTCAGAACAGTTTTCCAGACTGTTCTTTGCTGAGTTATTTTTGCTGTCTTTATCTATGCCTCCAGTTTCAGGCTTCTCTGTGAGTCCCCCTGCAAATTTAGTTTAAATAGATGCAACCTGTCCCACTGTCAACAGATCGCAGCAGATTCTCTGATAATACTGTTGCCCCCTTTCCACTTAGATGGAGGCCACCTCTCATGTACATATCTTCTCTCCTAACAAAGTACCCCCATTCTTGAGATATAGGAATATTATGCTTTGATGGGCGCCATCTTTATAAACGGCGGATGTAGGCATGTCGACGAAGGTAAAACATTACTTCTTGCATTCGCTGTCATCCATGCTATTCAAAAATTATGCGGTTCTACGCAACAATTTGTTCTACGCAGCAAAATGTGGAATACCTCCAATCTTTAAAATAGAATAAATGAGCAAAGTGGTGTACTCTTATCCCAAAGTGCTCAATCTGTTCACCTATCAGCTGGGCTATACGGGAATAACAGGCTTTGTCTGCATCATCTTGTGAGTTGATGTTTCGGCACAGAAGACAGTCATCAGCAAATAGGCGTACGTTAGAGGACATTTGGTCTGGTAGGTCATTTATGTAGCAAAGAAAGAGGATGGGTCCAAGGACTGAACCCTGTGTGACGCCTGGGGTCATTGCAGTTGATGATCTTTTGCCTTCCAGAATCCCTTCCTGGGTGCGGCTGCTAAGGAAGCTTTTGACCCAGTCCAACATGTTCCCTCGCACTCCTTAGTGGTGACGTTTAGCATCCAGTTGGTGGTGGGACACTTTGTCGAACGCCTTTGAGAAATCCAGCAATACAGTGTCGATCTGGCCCCCCTCGTTAAGGCACTTCGCTTGGTTGTCGACAGCTTGGATGAGTTGGGTTTCACAGGACCTACGTTTGCGAAAGCCATGCTTGTAGACATATAGAATGATATGATGTTCCAAATGGTCCATTAACTTACTGTGTGTGGTGTGTTCCAATGTCTTGCAGGAGATGCTCGTGAGGGATATAGGTCTATAGTTTGAAGCAGTAGTACTTGTTCCCTTCTTATATACTAGTATGACCCAGGCGTGCGTCCAGTCTCCTGGTACTGTTCCTTGGTTGAGTGATGCCTGGTAGATGAGTGTTAGGACTGGTGCAAGTTCGGTGGTATAGACTTTCAGGAACCTGGCTGCGATCCCATCAGGTCCTGTGGCTTTGAGGGGTTTGACTGCTTCCACTAATTTTCTTACTTCTGCTACATATACTCTGATATGCGCAAAGTCACTGTATGAGTTCATTCCAAGGCTCGGTGCATTGCTCGTGTCTCTGTCGGTGAAGACATATGATAATTACATATTAAGAATTTCAGCTTCAGTCTGGCTATCGCTGTGGACAATGCCATTCTTCGTGAATGGGGCTACTCCGCTGTTGTCTTTCTTTTTGAATTTGATGAAGGATCAAAACGTCTTTAGATTTCCTTCATTTTTATTGTTTTCGCCTATCATGGAATTGGTATATCCGTAATACGCCTTTCTGCACACTGATTGGACAAGCTTTTTATTTCTCGATGTGTTGTCATGTCGTGGGCATACTTGTTACGCTTAGCCTTCTTGAAGTATTTTTTTTTTTTCGTGACAGGTGTCTTATTATGTCATTGGCCCAGGGTTGGTTGTAACGTTGGGAAGACAATCTTGTAGGGACGTGCATGATTGGACAATACGTTTTGACACTTGAAAATTTACAACACCCACAATGTTTCCACAGGTGTGTCTGGGTTGTGTTGGGTTTGCATTTAATCACTAAATGTTGCTAGGACTTTTTGAATCTGCTCGGTGTCTGCTTTCCTCCAGATGTGGATTTTCCTCTGGATAGTCTCCGTCTTTTTTGGTAATATGTCAGAATTTATATAGACGGTTGCATCGTGATCACTGACCCCTGGTACTGGTTCGCACCTGTTGACGAGGGATGGCCGGCTCGTGATGAAGACATGTAGGATGTTGTGAAATCTTGTCGGGAAAGTGACTATTTGAGATTAGCCCAACATGGAGAACGTGTCGAGGAAGGGTTCGTTTATCTGTTTTGTGTACTGGTGTTTCAATACTGTGTTTGTTTTCCATTCTATATCCGGGAGGTTTGTGTCTCCTGCTATCCATTATGGGCTGCTTGGGAATTACTTGGCTGTGCTGGATATGGCGTCACACATAGAGGTTGAGTAGTCAGTGTTATTATATGTGGGTCTGTAAAATCCAAGTAGTATGAGAGTCTGTGCGGTCTGTGCAACCATCTCACATGGTGTCATTATCGGTAACTGTTCGGCAACCAAACCAGTCTTGATGGCAATCATGATCCGCTCGGTCTTTCCTGAAAAGGCGATGATATCCAGGCGGCATGAATTCATTGCCATTGACAGCGGGCTTCAACCAAGTTTCGCATGCAACTATGACGTTAGGTTTTGTATCGTCTATCATCAGGTGAAATTCTAATTTCTTTGCGCATATTGACTGCGTATTGGCGTTATGTAGGATGATGCTGCGTTTGCTAGGAGGCTTTGATGTTCGATCCATATTTAAACATCTGTATCGCGAGAGTTGTAAAAATTAAAATCTGAATATGCCCTCGACCAGCAAGGGCTTTACCTTAAATGGAAGGCGTAAAATTGTATCTAATAAAAAACTATAATTAAAAAACAAAGTCGTGTTAAAATATAAAACAAGTAAAGAATAATAATAGCAAACGGCAAAAAATCTATAAAAACTCGAATGGTTACAAGAGAGAGCTTACGAGAAGGGAAGGCGGTGCAGGATAAAATGGATTTCAAGGTTACGTCGTAGCGATCTAGGCGTAGGGCGACTCTAAATCATGTAGCTCAGCGTCAATCAAAAGCCTGGCTAGTACGAGGGGTGGTTATGTGGCAGGTTTTTCGCGACTGAGATATATCGGTAAGTGTTGATGGCCGATTTCGGGCATCTGCTAGACTAAGTTGCGTTAAACATGATGAGGTTGGTGAGCAAGAGTGTTTGTTTACATCCGGGTCGACCGTGACCGAGAAGGCGGGAAATGCAAATATTTGATCTGACAGGCTTAGAAGCAAAATAAATGTTTACTTAGCTGATTTCATCATTTGGTTTTCAAATTTCTGAAATCCAGGGAGAAATTTGCCGGAGACCAAAAGGAACAACAACACCGCTAGCGCCACCTAGATATCTTGGGCCATCACGCATCCCTGCTTGACGCCTTTCAAAATTTTGATCGGGGTCGAGACTTCTCCGTTCGAGAGAACTAAGCCAGATATGTCGTCATGGAATAGGCGGATGATGTTCACGAATTTTCTTGGGCAGCCATGTTTTGCTAGGATGACCCAGAGGGCGTTCCTGTTGACGGTATCAAAGGCCTGTTGTGAGATTTATGAACATAGTGTACAGTTTCATGTTTTGCTCAGTGCGTCTCACTCACAACTCAGACAGGCAGGTTTTCCTCGGAGATGCTGTTAATCAGGTGATCCAGTACGACGCGAGCCAAGGTATTCCCGGCGATTGTGAGACGTGTAATGCATCGGTAGAGTCCGCAGTCGGCTTTACTGCCCTTGTTTTTTGAAGAGCGAAACATTTATGTTATTGAAGTCTGCCGGCATCTCCTCTTCCTAGATGCTGACCATAACGTCGTGGATGGCGTCATGCGCCATTGGTCCGACTGTTTTGTAGATCTCTGCAGGAATCCCGTCCATGCCTGGGGCTTTGCCTGAAATTGTGCGGCTTGTAGCTTTCTTCGTCTCGTCTAAGGTGGGAGGCAGGTCACGGTCATCTACGGTGGGTTCCTGCTAGATATGTGGTTGAGTGTACAAGCAGTCCGTCGACGCTACTGACAAGTGTTCTGGGTGCAGTGAGATGACAACAAACGAACGGAAGCATTATACTCCTTTCACTAGCACAACTAAGCACCAGGTAAACATTCAAGACAGTGACTCTTCGGGACTGAGTTCTGACAGGGAGTGCGAAGTGTCGGCCATGTATGAGACGGACAGTGAGTATAATGTTGAGCATGTCTATTCGCTGTTCTTCAACCTGCTTACCACCTTTCAGTGGCGTCTGTAACCACATACTCCCCATCCCCGCGGTTTCTCAGTCAGACCGACCGGTGCAAGTCAGGTTTGCGACATAGCGAAACAAGTTAGGCGCGAGTCGCATGGTGAGTGTGATGAACCTAAGCTTCCTGGAGAATGAGGAGAGAGAGGTGGTGCACGCAAGACATACGTCTTATGTAGGCAGCGCAGTTCCACTAACTCACTTCTGCCTGCCATAGAACGCACAGGCAATCAAACATATTGAGCTGCTCTATGAATACGCTCGAACCTGTGGACTGTCTACCGTCACCCACAAATCATAATATTATAGCGAGGCGTCCTGTCAGACGTCGCAATATGGTATATATATATATATATATATATATGTAATATACATATATGTATATATATATATATATATATAAATTATATACATATATATATATATATATAAATTATATATATATATATATACATTATGTAATGCTGTGCACTTTGATAATAGGTACATTTTTATTTTAAAAATGCGAACCAAACTCCATGTTGAGTTCCAACCCAGGAGATAGTTAAATACATATTAAGAGTCCACTGAGACACACATATATTATTATAGATCAACTGACTCCACTGTGACACACGAAGAGAAGCTTCAAATTGAAGAGAACAATTAGGTACGGATAGTAAGTGCTACAAAAAAGAGAATGGTGGAATTATGATACCAAATTGATGGTGTAATAGACACACACGCAATGGACAGACACACTAAGAATAAATAAGGTGGATGTGGCAATGAGAAAAGAAGGTGAAAAGACATGGTGATGTGCCATCAAAGATAAAACAAACATACAGAATAAAATTGGGGATTAAATAGCAGATGAACACACACTTGTTATCGATATCGATTGTGATAAGCACAAAACATGGTAGAGTACCTCGACAATTAGTGCAACTCGTTTTCATTTTAGTGACACAACTTGCTTATTTAAAAGAAGCACATACGATGTTTGTGTGGTGAATCATCATACCATACGGTATTTGTCGTACCAAAAATGATAGTTATAATTGCGTCTCACTCGCTAGACCCTTGTCGACACTTGTTTCAGACTAGTGGCTGCTGCAGAAAGCGGCTCGTACCATTGGTTGGCCGACATGTACAATCGGACAGACATATCCACTTTCAACTGCACGAAGTGGGGCGTCGACAAGCTGTCAATGCGTGATGTCTACCTTCGGCACGCGCACCTCAAGGAAGACATGATTGCATCGTACGATGTTTTTATTTTGTTCGTTATGTTGTTGTTATAATATGTACACTGGTAATAATACTTTCAGCATTATGTTACTAGCAGTAATGTGGTAAGACGCAATAAATAATAAAATGACTTCTTCCGTGCGTATATCCCCGGAAACCAGAGCTCAATGGCGAAACAAAACCAAATATATTCTCGATGACTCTCTATTGATCGATGTACAACCCGTCATAACAATGACATGCTACAAAACTAAACAACTAAAATGTTTAAATGTATTAAAATATAATGTTATTAAGTGGATGAGAGGTTACATTAATCAACATTACCACATTGTACATGTGAAGATAATAACTATAATTATGATAGTTTTGTCTTTATTTCCCGATCACCTCCGTTTCTGTAGCAAGTAGGTTTTTACGAGGTGGGCCTACGCTCAACCCTCCTCCTTTCTCATCCGGGCTTGGGACCGGCTACGGCGGAGTTAGCCGATCATATCCACATGTGTAAACATATTATTGAACATGTGAAGATATAGTAATAACTACATTACGATAGTTGTGTCTTTACTTCCCGATCACCTCCAAATGTGTAAAAATTATTACTGTCCCGTTAGTTGTCGGTGGAAGGGGAAGCCGTGCAGTCACGAAGACTTCCAGTTGACCGTAACTGATGCTGGAGTGTGTTATACGTTCAACGCCAAGACCAACGCCAACTCTACGATCAAAACAACGGGTAAATACTATGTTCTGAAGCATCTAAATAAGGAAGCAGAGTCACTTTGCGATAAGCCATATTTAAATTGAACGGGCAGTGCCATCTGTTGCGCTGGTTTGATACTGCAACGCTGTGTTTTGGGTGACAATCCCCGTTTCGGTGGCAACAATCCAAAAACACCCACAAGAGTGTTTTACATTCAGCATGTGAAGTGATATGACATGACACTTTAGTGCATGTGAACAGTAACCATAGACACATAAATATCAGAAAATAAAGCATAATAATGCTATTTCACAGCGCTACCCGAGTGGCTTGATTTCTTATTCAAATGCGTTGGTTCAACTGGATGGGTGGATAATGGACACATTCTGGATGGCAATGCATTATGTTCGGTAGTTTTTACATTGCAGCTAATCCGTCCGTGGATTACGTCGGCTTACATCTACGTCCCCAGGAAGGACACGTGATATACAGTTTGTCAAAGTCACTCCGTGAGGCCTGTAACAGTTTATACGAACAATCAAATTAAGATTTTTGCTAAATTACATAAACCGCCCTCAACTGGACAGTGGCTTTTTTATTATGTAGTTTGGAACAGTAGTGCAAATGCCGGGATGCACTGGCACATTTCGCCCGACCAGACCCGAACAGATCCAACCAGACCAAACATATAATATATACACTACACCGTCTGAGTCATACTTGAAGCAAGTGTGACATCATACACTTGAAAACTTTCGAATACGTCGGGGCTAGTCGGTGTTTTTTAAATCAAATCAAATTTATTGTAACTCATTACAATACAATACAAATCAAATTGAGACAAATCCTATATAATAACATAATGAGCACAACAAGGGAAGAACATTAAATAATGTGTCAGTGTGATATGTTCGAAAGTTGTATTGTTTACTTGATTACGACGTCAGTCGGTATAGTGTATGCACTGCAATCTGGGTGAGTTTGGTTTGGTCTCGTCTTGTCTGGTCGGGTCATAAAATAGGTGTAACGTCGCGAACAACAGTTTAAAGCTACGTAATCTTCGTCAATTGCAAGCGGCCCCTGAAAGTTACTACAGTTGTTGTGATACAAGAACTGTATGTTTATAAATATAAAAAGTTTACTATAAATTCAAATGGGAAATGCAGAGACCAGTCACCCCGTCATTTGGACGGACTGAGTCGGCCGGGAGCGGGTAAGAATTTTGTCTGACGGGTACAAACCCGTCAACTATGAAATGACCCGAACTAGGCCTTTATACACGAAGGGCTGTGTGTCTGAGAGGCGCCGCACACGAGGAGCCTTTCTTTGATGTTGGCACAGCCTTCACAGGGCAGTTCCTGGATATACTTTACGCACCCGTGGCGTGTGTATAGTTTGTTGCAATATTCAAATGGATACTGTTTTAATGCAACAGCGTCAATTCATTATTAATTACTGCTGTTATTTAAAACAACTGGCACTACAAAGACTTGTGTCGGCACTGTTGTGGAAAAGTTTCCGGCGTTTGAATTGTCAATGAACAAACCGCCGACCGTATATCACACCTTGTTAACGTTGCGTTAACTTCGCCCGCTAAAACTGTTTTGTAACACTCGATTCGGTCAAATTACGACGGCATCGTTTTAGCAGAGTTTACGGACGATTTCATTATTTAGCGTTTGCGTGCTGGTCCGTTATTCTCCGTATGCAAATACGAGTAATTGGGAGCGTTCTGGTTTTTGACGCTCAGTATACTGAACGCACGTGCTTCGTTATTTCCCTAGAGGGTTTCGGTTAATTGAAAGCACGTGACGCTATCAATTGAAACAACAATGTAGCATTGTTGTCTTCGCTATGCCACCGCCGTCGAAGAAATGTCGAAATGACATTACGCGTTTTTTCGAATCGAAACCAACGAAAATTACGTTGACTGCCATCGTTCACCGGGAAGACGATGGTGTGGACCAAGAGGAGACTGCGCCAGTGTCGTCGGTGATAGCTCTGCCAGTATCGTCGCGTTCGTCGTCGTCGTCGTCATCTCTGCCCGTGTCGTCGCGTTCGGCGTCGTCATCTCTGCCAGTGTCGTCTGTCGCGTACGTCGTCATCTCTGCCCGAGTCGTCGCATTCGTCGTCGTCATCTATGTCCGTGTCGTCGCGTTTGTTGTCATCTCTGCCCGTATTGTCGCGTTCGTTGTCTTCTCTGCCCTCTTGTCGCATTCGTCGTCATCTCTGCCCGTGTCGTCGCGTTCGTCGTCGTCATCGCTTCCCGTGTCGACGCGTTCGTTGTCATCTCTGCGTGTCGTCGCTTTCGTCGTCATCTCTGCCAGTGTCGTCGCGTTCGTCTTCGTCATCTCTGCTCGTGTCGTCGCGTTCATCGTCGACATCTCTGCCCGTGTCGTCGCGTTCGTCGTCGTCATCTTTGCTCGTGTCGTCGCGTTCGTCGTCGTCATCTTTGCTCGTGTCGTCATCTTTGCTCGTGTCGTCGCGTTCGTCGTCGTCATCTTTGCTCGTGTCGTCGCGTTCGTTGACGTCATCTTTGCTCGTGTCGTCGCGTTCGTCGTCGTCATCTTTGCTCGTGTCGTCACGTACGTCGTCGTCATCTTTGCTCGTGTCGTCGCGTTCGTCGTCGTCATCTTTGCTCGTGTCGTCGCGTTCGCCGTCATCTCTGCCCGTGTCGTCGCGTTCGTCTTCGTCATCTCTGCCCGTGTCGTCGCGTTCGTCGTCGTCATCTTTGCTCGTGTCGTCGCGTTCGTCGTCGTCATCTTTGCTCGTGTCGTCGCGTTCATTGTCGTCATCTTTGCTCGTGTCGTCGCGTTCGTCGTCGTCATCTTTGCTCGTGTCGTCGCGTTCGTCGTCGTCATCTCTGCCCGTGTCGTCGCGTTCGTCGTCGTCATCTTTGCTCGTGTCGTCGCGTTCGTCGTCGTCATCTTTGCTCGTGTCGTCGCGTTCGCCGTCATCTCTGCCCGTGTCGTCGCGTTCGTTGTCGTCATCTCTGCCCGTGTCGTCGCGCTAGTTGTCATCTCTGCCCGTGTCGTCGCGTTCGTCGTCATCTCTGCCCGTGTCATCGCGTTCGGCGTCGTTAGCATGTGGCCAATCCACAATTGAATTTTTTTCCACCCGAACCTGCTTGGCTGTTGTTGATGTTGTTTGTCATGTTGCAGATTCTTGGTGGCGACACATTTGATTTGTTCAATATATGTTTACTGGTGACGCAGTGTTGTTATTAATATATATATATATATAAATAAATATATATATATATATATAAATATACATAAATATATATATATAAATATACATAAATATATATGTATGTATATATATATATATATATATATTAATAACAACATTGCGTTATATATATATATATATATATTATTATATATATATATATGTGTGTGTGTGTGTGTGTGTGTGTGTGTGTGTGTGTGTGTGTGTGTGTGTGTGTGTGTGTGTGTGTGTGTGTGTGTGTGTGTGTGTGTGTGTGTGCACATGTATATCAACCGGGAGCGGATAAGAATCGCGTCAACCTGTCATTTGGACGGGTACAATTTATGGGCACATGATGCATGGCGCTGTCATGACAAGCACAAATATTCCTGCATTAGTCCTTGCTGGGAATAGTACATTACGTGATTACCTTACTCGCGCGATAGCGCCGGATAACTGATGCTCTTTGCATGCGGTATCTTAGGGCTGCTATTCTGCGCTATCGTTCGAAGGTAACCACACCGTGCTTTACTCGCTGGCCACATTCCCATCGCAATAACCACGAAGACACTAACACAACTGTAAAGCTTTCTACTCAGTTCAACTGTGTATCATGAACTGTTACACATCAGAATATATCGCTGTTTTGTAGGAGTCGAACACGGACTGCAACTGGTGGTGAACGTCGAACAGTACGAGTACATGAAAGGACCACACAGTGCGGTCGGGTTGAAGGTTCTTCTGCACCACCAAGATGATGTACCACAGGTGCGGGACTTTGGCAATAACGTCCCAGCAGGAATGCACACCTTTGTTGCTGTAAGCGTCTCGAAAGTAAGTTCGTTTTGTTGTGGTTTCTGTGGATACAATGTATGCCAAACATTTGTGTTGAAACGTTATAGAACAAATTGCTTAGAAAGGTTTAACAAAATAAACATACAAAGAATTCAACCATGCGCATACATTGCTGGATTTAGTTGGTTTTCGAAGTCCTAGGGAATCTTCTGTTGAATTTCAACATTCTAGGAGATCAACCTGCCGCCTCCACACGGAGATTGTGAGACACGTCGAAAGCTGCGATACTACGATCGTTACTCGCAGGCGGCCTGCTACAGGGAATGCATCACTGACTTCGATGTGTCAACTTGTGGCTGCAGAGATTACTATATGCTACCTTTTGATACAAGTTAGCAACACACATTACTATTTAACTATTATTCCTTATTATTCAAGAAGATTACTGTTGTATCAATGATTTTCACATTGCTTGTGTACAATATGTTATTTGCTTTCTTAAGTAAAAAAAAATTTCACAACAAATAATCTCATGATGTTGCATATCATTTTATTTAAGAATGTTAGTATTCTGGCAGACAATATCAGACAGATATTTATACAATACATCTGCTCACGACAGTTAGCTATATGTTCATACCAATAACAATAAATTGTACGACACAAACAAACAGCAGATGTACTCGATATTTTCATATGTGCACTTTTATATATATAATGAAAATTTCGAAGGTGCTAGACTGTATAATGTCCATTACAACTACCTATCTGCTGCTCTACTGATTACAGATGACCCACCTGTGTGCAACGTCTCCCAATATACAAGCTGTCTGCTGACGGCGAGAGGTAAACGGCGATTGCAATTTGTGATCGATTTTGTGATAGAGCAAATAGTCAGATGGAAATTGAATAAGCGTTCTAGTTAGTAACGAAATAACACGACTCTGAGTCTAAGAAAATAACCAGTTACAGCACGTGTACGGCCGAATACAGAGCTCTCATGGGATGCATGCCTAGATTTCGGAACATACACACAAGCACGCACGCACGCACGCACACACACACACACACAACATTTCAAATGTTAGCATGAATGCTTGTTTTTTAATGTTAGCATACAATATGTTACATGACCATACATTAATTATAAATAATGTCTTATATATCCAAATTTAAGGCGGCGTTGTCATTTCAGAATCAATCTACAAAAACTTGTCTGCATGGTGCGCGTGCCCGAAAGCGTGCGACATCGTGATTTACAAAGCGACCACGAGTTATGGGACCGCCAATGAGAACAGCAATAACCGTTTCGATGTGTCTGAAGAATTCGTTACGAGAGTGGGGAAGCACCTGAACGATTCGCTCGACACCAGGGAGTACATACTTCCAGATAGATGGGAAGCCAACATACAGCAAGCTGAACGAGTTCTCCGTGAACTACCACCAGGTCCTCAAAAGATGTCGCAAGATTACAGTGTGTTGCCTATTGTCAGGGCCAGCGAACGAAATGAAAAGGAATACAAAGAAAAGATGGAACGTATTAAAACGTTTGGATTTCAAAATATGGAGAAAGTTTTAAAGAATGATTTTATCGCCGGTTGGAAAGAAATGAATTTGTATAACAATATTATTATGCCTCACTCGCTTCTGCTCCTTAAAACAGTAATTGATTCAGTAGACACGATTGAACAGGAACGTTGGCGAACAGGCCTCTTTAAAGTACAAGTCAACTTTTTGAAGAGGGCATTACACAACCTAGACAGATTGCATGAAGCCTACCATAACGCCGTCCCTTTGGTAAACAACAAGGTTACACCGAACGGCAGTTATGACGCGCTTTATTTAACTAAAGAATTACTCAAGCACACACCGGAAATAAACGAAACGTACACTCGACTCAGAGAACATATAACGAAATACATAGAACACATGGATATGTGCACCAACGTCACCGGAGGTCACATAACTGAAAATAAAAACAAATATATCAATCAAAGAAACGCTGTCTGGCGAGCATCCGCGGAGAGAGACCTCAAATTGTATGAGTCGCTGGTCATACACCAACCGCTTGAGCGACTTAAAAATACAAGTAAATCGATGGAAGTCGCCAGTAAACTTATTGCAAACGATATAATTAATTTTTATGATAGCTATGTTAAGTGTGTAAAAAGCGTTGTCTATGTGGTTGAATGTGCAACTACATACCACAATACTATGACGACCGAGACACTTACAGCATACTTGGACGATTTGAAGAACAAAAGACGCACCAGCAAATTACATCTCGCCGGGGTGCTTAATTCGTACGAAGTAACGCAACTACTCGACAATTTTACAGAATCGGCTTTGAGAACACAAGAACATATACGTGCATTTATGCATATTATGCAAACACTTCGTATGCATACGTGCATGGATAGAGTACATATTCCATTGTTGCGTGCATTCTACTCCAAATTGTATTACCTTCTCAACATAACAACCGGTGCCGAGAAATCTGCCTTGAAAGATTATTTCATGCTAGACAACCACACTTCACTCCTGACGATTCGAAAATACGACATTGAGTTCATCCATGAATGCTTCACTACTTTTTTTTTCACACCCGTGTATTCTTTCAAGAATGTCTCACTTCGGCAACTAACCTCCTTTAAGAAAACGCTGGTCACTTTACTTGACAAGACTCGATTGGATGGGACTGTATTTAGGTATGTTATAAAAATGAGAAAATTCAACCACCGTTACAAATACTTTCAAATACAAACATTAATGGTCAAACGTCTTGTTTCCTTCAAATTACTTGATTGAATGAATGGTTGTATTTTAATGATATATTGCATAGTACCATTTGCGCATATCTTTTTGCAAGCACGCAATGAGTACAATGAACGTCTCCACTTGTACAAATGCAGTCAATACTAAACACGCTTATAATTAAATCAAACAACATCACCCCAACAACACGATTCGCACGCATACACGGCTACGAACTTACACACGTATAAACATACACATTGGTGGTAAATATACGCATTCGTTTTTATGGTGATCGTATTGAATTTGTAAATCAACTCTTCCTCTGAACGTGTTTCAGTCGCAACTTTCTGGAGCTGAATATCTACATGCGCGACCTGCGTGTCCAGGAATACGAGCTGCTTGAAGCCTACACTGTCGTTGATTTACTAAGTAATATGTGGTTTATTGCGCTGTTAAATCAAGGCAAAGCCAGAAGAGTTCACTTGAGTTGTTAGTAGACCATATACGCTGTTACTGGATGTACGTCGCTGTTATTTCGCTATACTCATTTACCAAATGTCTGGTTCACAAATAACTGTTTAGCCGATCTAGCCATTCAACTGTCTATTATGCACAAGACGCGTTGTTTTACTATTATTCCAATACGTTAGAAGTACAATTTGTCTGGTTTGCCGATAATGTTGATAGCAAGCGCATAGTCATTTCATGGCTCTTGCTGTTAAAATGTGTAACTGTTTTTGTACAATTAATCGCTTTCGCTTGTGCATTTTTGCTGGTATCGGTAACAATACATTGTCGCCAGATGTTACAAAAGGACATTATCCTGGAAAATTATCCCCTAGAATAATACCCGCAATAGTACAATGTCTCCAACGCAGGATCAATGATCAAAACGTTATAATAAAATCATAAAACAAGTATCAAGATATGGATTCGATGATACATTGTACCTTATTTTTTAACAAAACGTTCGCGAGTATATTTTATTGTATTGGCATGATTTTAGGTAAACGGAGAATAACGAAGAATGCGTCCTATGATAGTAATTTTGATAGCAGACATTACACCTGGGGGATATTGTCCGGGCTATTGTCACATGACGTAATGTCCGGGGGTAACACCCCAGATCAGCCACAATCAGCAGTTACAGTAACTTTCATGCCACACGACTCACTTTCACAAACAATCGTGTTACAGGTGACATCGGGGGTTCGATGGGGTTGCTCATTGGCGCGAGCGTCATAACCCTGGTCGAAGCAATTGAGGCCATCGCGATGACATTGGCCGGCCGCTGGCGTAAGAAGAAGAAGCGACGACGGCGACCATCAACAAGGGAGACGGAGAGTGAACAGTGAAATGTTTGTGCAGCAACCGATAACAATACAATGGACCCAGCCTATAAATAGAATACCACCGACGGATTCCCGCTGGTTTTGTCATCCGTGATTGAAATATGTTAAGCATTGGTCACTGTATGTGACACGAGACAGGTAGATCTCAATGCACTGTAGTTTGAACACTTGGCTTGGAACAGTGGTAGGTCAATTCGTGCATATGTACGAAAAGCGACAATCAGTCACATATTTCCGTCAGTTTAGAGTTGTCAAGCTAATTAGTTAGACAAACGAATTATACTAACAGTGGGATGCTGGTGGAAGGACACGTTCCGGCTTGGCTTGACAGAGGTTTAATTGCGACATGAGTGAAAAGGCTCATCACACTGGATAGTTTAAATGAGTGGTATTTTTACTTATTCCACAGTCAGTTTACCTTTTTCCCGTGACGTTTCGGCTACTTTCAGCAGTCTTCTTCAGACGGCTACTGCTAGATAGCAACACAATAGTCCTTAGGCGCAGACGTAGTCATTCCGGTGTGTCTGAAAGTAATCGGGGGAGGTGAAACTTCTAATATTCCGGATGAGTACCCACACGTACCAATATCTAAATTTCTTCTCACGTCATTCATTACAACAAAGGATGGGAGTGAACCGTACGTTGCTAACCAAATGTGAAACGCTTGTCACAGGGAAGGAAGATAAACGAAAATAAAGAGAACACATCAAGGAAGTACTAAAGAGATACCAGTATCCATAGTGGACCATATCATATTTTCAGAGAAAGAAGAAACAAAAGAATGAAGCCAACATCAGGAAGAAAACAGTAAAAGAACAAAGACAAAGACAAAGGTGGTACTTCCGTATGTCCAAGGATTATCCGAAACCACATCACGGATCATGAAGAAATACAAGGTAAACACAGCAATGAAACCTCACAACACCACCAATATGTCACTGGTAACACCAAAACACAAAGTGGAACCAACCAAACAGGTGCTAAGGAGTGTACGCTATATCACTGCAACGCCACATACATCGGAGAAACGAAACGCACACCTGGAACCCGCATCAGAGAACACTGAGAAGACGCCGAGAAAGCATCAAGAAACCCTAGGAACAACAGAAATCCAGGAACAACAGAAAAACATCGGAAAAGAAGATGCACAAATCAGCCATCACAGACCACACAACACAGCAAAATCACACTGTAGACTTGGAGTGGGCCAAATTTATGGACAGGGAATGGATTGGAGGACAAGAGGCATCAAAGAAGCGACCTGGATTAGAATAATCGAAGACAACGTGAATCGAGATGACTCTCTTTCACATCTATGATGATCCATGAAAGAGCCACCCAGAGCGCGACCGTGGGGGGCACACGTCCACGCGGGACTACCGTGTCGCAATCTAGCAGTAGATGTCCTAAGAAGACTGTTGAATGCAGACGAAACGTCACGGAAAAAAGGTAAACTGTGAAATAAGTAAAACATATCACTCACTTCATTGCGACATGTATAAAAGTTGTCAAAATGTGGGGAATACAAAGAGTATGCAGGTCCTGGTACGTGACTGAACGACATTTTAGAATAGATCAATTGTGCGACATCAACAGGCGACTTTTTTCAAGAGACAAGGGTGACGAGAACGGCGACAAACAAACAATTGGTGACAAACGAGGACAGATGACACTAACAACCGGCGACAAAATAGGACAGACAACAATAACAACAGGTGACAAACGAAGAGAGACGACACTAGCAACCGGTGAATTAAGGACGGAAGACACTAGCAACTGATTAGTGGACCAGCCATCGACGACAGTGGCTGCTCTGCATCGCGTATCGACGGAACGGTTCTCGGCAGCACGACCGGCGGCGAACGAGTGTGTCGACGTAGCGAGCATCGGACGAGCCTTCTTCGACCGCGATTGCTCCAACGCGTATTGACGGGACTGACCCGGGGCGATCGGACATGTAACCCTGACGAGCAAGACGATGATGACACGGCTTGCGTTGCCAATACATTTACACTTTTTAACATTCGGGGAATGGCGTGTGACTAGCGCGGACCTTGATGGGTCACGCAACGGCAACAATGTGAATATAGTTTATATTTGGCGTTGATCAGTGTGAATGTTGTCTTTCATGAGTATTACCTGTTTGCATTATTTTGGTTAGTTGTGGATGAATCCGTCTTTGTCGTAGAAAATGTTATCGTAAAATAGCGCGATATCTTAATCCTGTTTTTGAACGTTAACTAGACGTGATTGTGTTGTTTGTTGTTTGGATTGAAAGCTCGGATACCCACCGACAGATAGAACAAGGTGAACATCCAGTGCTGGTCGCACTTACGTAATATGCTGGTGGATATGTTCATCAAGTAGGGACAGGGTTTCAGCTTATCGCATCTAAGGTGGCATCAGAAACGTTGCGAAGCAGATTAGCATTGTTATGTTAAGAAAACTTTCAAACATTATAAACTAGTAATATGAACATAATATAAAATAACTACATTTTATATTAATATTTAGTTATGTCGTAGAACATGGTACGGTGTAACTACCGTTTAGAACAATTCCCTGGTATCAATTATTTGCATTGTATAATATCGACGTTTTCTCTTTGACATTCGGAAAATAAGCGTGCGACCACCATTCTTATGACGTGCGCCTTCTACGTCGGCACGAGGAGAAATTCAGCCGTTTTGTATAAAAGGTATCTTCAGACAGCGCGATATCA
>JAHLWY010000564.1:0-64233 GCA_020002185.1 Paraescarpia echinospica
AATACGACGCAGCATCTCCTGGTGATTACTCCAATGAAATGTATTTGAATATTACAGACTAAACAAATAGGTAGTACGATTTGTGTGACATTGCTTGTTTTGTTGACACACTGAGTTGTCATAACTCAACAGTCACAACTGTAATGGATGTTAGAATGCGTTATTATGTGCGACAACTTGGTGATTATTCTGACGATGATGCGTGATGAGATGTTGAATGTGGGACAAATGTTTAAGATAATTGTTTTGTATATATGGCAATCTCGTATTGTGAATTGTCACAGCATGACAGTTTCAACTGTTTCTCCAAACTTATGTGACTATACATGACATAGCACAGTCTCATGACTTTAATGATGGAAATAATATAATGACGTTCTTTTCGTTTATAATAGTAACTCGTACGTTTCGTACGGACATCTGTTTATCAAAGAAAATGTTATAAATACTAATTATATAGTGCTTGTTGCATTCACTCTTTCAGTTATTCAATGCCAATCGTTATACCACAAACATTTGACAGTTTCAAAATAGCACTCGCATGTTGTAAATACAGAAAACGTGCTTACCTTCTGAGTTGGTAGCCCAGAAAAAGACCATTGCCAAGATCAGATCTCGAAACAGCGGCCAGACTGGGACAGACGGCTGAGGTCGGGTCAGCTTGTTGAAACGTCGAGGCGCCATTTAGGTTTTTTCTAAACTTTATCTAAGTCTAAACAAAAATTACCGAACAACTCCTGATTCGTCGAGACAATCGCTGGGCAATTTGTCTGTCGACTAATGCGTTGTCTCTGCCGACGTTATGATATAGCGCAGTTTGACACTCAACAATCAATAATCTGCCTGGGATTCTGTGATAGGCCACTGTTCTCTATACTGACGAGGGGAGTGGACAATGAGACCAGTGTATAGTTCGTGCGTTGCTACAGCTGACGGCATAACATAATTTATGCGTATCCACGAAGGCGTCGGGACGAGTGACTACTTGTGAACGTGGGCGTAATGCAACTTTGCTCTAGATTGTATGGAACGGCCAAAAAACAGGCTTCCTGTCGAAAATTAAGAACGATCTGAAGACACACCACTTCGAACATGTATTGCATTTACAACAACAACAACTACTACTACTACTACTAGTATACTACTACTAATACTACTACTACTATTACTACTACTACTAATAATAATATGTACCAGAGAGAGGGATAGCATCACTTTAATAATATAAAAGGGATGAGGGAGGGCGACTGAATGAAAGATAGAGAGAGAGAGAGAGAGAGAGAGAGAGAGAGAGAGAGAGAGAGAGAGAGAGTGTGTGTGTGTGTGTGAGGGAGAGAGTTACAGAGAAAGATATATATATATATATATATAGAGAGAGAGAGAGAGAGAGTGTGTGTGTGTGTGTGTGTGTGTGTGTGAATGATTGAGTGAGTGAGTGAGTGAGTGATATATACATATCTCACTCACTATATATATATCACTCACTCACTCTCTCTCACTCACATTGTTTTTTGTTTCTCTCTCTCTCTCTCTATCTCTCTCTAACCCTAGCTCTGTCACTCCCTCCATCTCCCTATTTCCCTCCTTCTCCCTCGCTCTTCTTTCTCCCTCCTCTCTCTCTCCCCTTCTATATATCCCTATGTTTCTCCCTCTGTCTCTCCCTCTCTCTTTCCCTCCCTCTCCCTTTTTCTCTCTCTCTATCTCTCTCTTCCACCTACCCCCTATCTCCCTGACCTTCTATCTATCTCGTCTCCCTATATATATATATATATAATATTCCACATAAATCAACATAATTATGTACATAGCACCTTCGATTTATATGGAATTAAATAGAACATTATATAGCATTCTATAGTAAAATAAAATAAAAATACGCAAATTTCTTTCGGAATTATTGCTGGGTAGTTCTATATATCAAATCCCCCGAACGCCTCCACATTCGCCCCCAACCCCCCCCCCTACTGGAACACCTGTTCGATCGAACCTTCCACCAAATGTATATAAATTACACCAACCCTGTAAACAGAGCTTTCTGTGGAGTGTTTGCTATAATTTATAAGTTTCATTTTGTTCCTAAAAAACACCTTCAACTCCATGATATGCATCCAACGAATACTGTACTTTTACGAAGCACTGTGTTGGTCACTAAAAACATAATTAATATTTACTTAGTATCCCAATGATCTGTTCGTCCTGTGGATGAGTCGAGTTCTACGAACGTCGATCACGATGTTTGTCCATTCGTGTTTCTCTGTATTACCATGTTTCTATCAATTGTTTGAGATATATGGTTATTTAATAAACTGGCAGGACCCCGATAGATTGATACGTATTGCAGGGTAAAGTCGATCCTCCTCAAAAATCTCATGTCACTCTTCGTGGTTCATACTCATTTCACATAAAAGTGCATACATACATACATACATACATACACGATGCGCAATGGCAACGTTGAGAGAACATTAAGCGAAAGAACCCGCGGTTTCGAATCCGGTGCTGCCGTTTCGAAACTTGGGACAGTTCATTCACTCCACGTTGCTCCAGTTAATTCACTCAGCTGCATCAATGAGTATCTGTCTACAAACAGTTGTATATATACATTTGTGTACGAATGATTTTCGTGCGTTAATTGCAACGTGGTTGAATGCTTCCCGTAGACGTCGAGATGGTATTGGACTGAACATGTCTGCGAGGGAGTAAAGTGTAAAACGCTTTGTGAATTCCTATGGACTGGATACTGCGCGATATAAAAGCAGTTTTACATACACAGATACATACATAGATACATCTACATACATACATACATACATACATACAGAAAAGACAGGCAGACAGACAGACAGACAGACATATACCCATAAAGAAGAGAGAGAGAGGGAGAGAGAGAGGGAGAGAGAGAGAGAGAGAGAGAGAGAGAGAGAGAGAGAGAGAGAGGGAGAGAGAGAGAGAGAGAGAGAGAGAGGGGGAGGGAGAGAGAGAGAGATTGAGAGATTGAGAGACAGACAGACAGACAGACAGACATACAGAAACAGTGGGAGACGGGACAGACATAGGAACATTGAGACGAAGGGAAAGATATTCATACAGGTAAACACGCAGACGTACAAACACGAGTGTTACGTAGACTCTTGCTACGCAGTAATGCTGTATCATACAATAACATTGAAGGCAACACTCAACTCAGTGCTACTGGTTTACATGGATACTTTATTTCGGCGACTGCATGCCTTTTTACTCCGGTACATCAGCCTATAAGGCGGAGTCCAGTGCCCCTCAATGATACATCATTAATCTGGCCACTGCCATGGCAATGCATCTTGTGTAGTGTCTACTAGCCTAGAGTTATAGTATCTTAATGACACTGTCTTTTAGCAAACAGTCCAATGTGTGACAAACACACTACACTACATAACACAGTCCTTTTCGCAAACGGAAGTAAGAGTTATATATTCTATCACTACGATCTCCAAGTTTACTACATCTATGTATCGTCCATTTTGCGTTGACTACAACTGCTTTCTAATTGGATACAAAGTCCTAGAGATATTTCGGACGCACACTGGCACGTTTACTGCGGCGAAGCGTCGGCTCTTCCGATCTGCCTGTGCGACTCGGCGAATTGTTAACCACACTGCCCGATGTGGAGCACTGTCCCTGGCCGTCATGTTGATCAGGTTGCGATTTCGTCGCCCGTTTCCAACCAGTAAAACTGTGGCGTCCGATCGTGTCGTCTCACTATCGCCGGCTGCCACTTTCCGTTGTGTCTGAAATTTTTCAGGAATCCCAAAATCGCAAAACATCTCCTCTAGATGCCCGATCACTGTACTGCTTCTCGTGTCAACTAGTTTGACGACATTTGACCACTTCTCGTGTCAGCTAGTTTGACGACATTTGACCATTTCTCGTGTCAGCTAGTTGACGACATTTGACCACTTCTCGTGTCAGCTAGTTTGACGACATTTGACCTCTTCTCGTGTCAGCTAGTTGACGACATTTCAACACTTCTCGTGTCAGCTAGTTTGACGACATTTGACCTCTTCTCGTGTCAGCTAGTTGACGACATTTCAACACTTCTCGTGTCAGCTAGTTTGACGACATTTAGAGTTTACATAAGCGGCCATTATATCGTTTCCTTCATTTCTTGCCAAATTTGTCATACGATTTTCTTGAAAATTTCACGGCATATTTAACCTCCATTGACACAAGTGTTCTGGAAACCTCGTGAAATTCTCATACCTCATTTTTCAGATAAATCCACCCAAACCTGACACCCCTCAATTTCGCCCCAATCTGGTGACGGATTTTGAAATATTGGTGCGTTGTGTAAAAAGGCCACTGTGTGAATATGCAGTAGTACATTCAGTATTCACCAGACTAACATGTGCCATGTCAAAGTGCTCGAAAAAAATTCACAACAAAACGGTATTTTCAAGGGCACTCTTTCGGTCGGTAATGGACGAATCCTTAATACGGTGTTACCCCACCAGGAGATACGAATGTCCGTCAAGCTCGATCGAACAAGGCATTCGCTACCACTTGATATGGGTAACTTGACACTTCGTGTGGCTGTAGCGACATCGCTGGGTTTGCCGATCTATTTTGTTGGCACTCCGCACAACTTTCTACTGCGTCACGGATTTGATTTATGTACGCTGCCATCTTCGCTCTCTCCGTGCACTTTACGATGCCCAAGTGTCTCTCGTGGATGTCGCTTATTGCAGCCTTGCGTAGCGCCACTGGCACTACGACCTGCTGACCCTTGAATACGACCCCCTTGTGTTATGTGAGGTCATTCCGAACTATCCAGTACAGCTTCATTGCATCAGGGGTCATGTTCTAGTTAGACTTCCAGTTCTGTTGCAAAAAGAAAAGTGCGGTATATTTTTGAGAAATTACGTTTTTTACAAAATTCACATGCTGTGACATAAGTGCATTTGAGTAGACATATTTTCATGTGTGATTGTAGAAGGTGTTGACTGTAAAATGGTGGATTTCTAGATGATTTGAATAAGCGGAAGGATATTTGGCAGCAATTTGCCTGTGTGACCTGTTTGCGGAGTAATGCTTGCCGGCATTTGTAAATATTGACGGGTGTCACACATACAGGCATTTTACGAGAGCTAGAAGTAGATCAGATCAGAGATCAATTTCTACGATGTATTGTGTACATCAGTACGATTGATCGCAACTCAATGAGAACTGCAACCAAAATACATGGATTAGTAAATAACATTAACTATATAACCCTCTACGCCCCCCAAGTCTTTAAACCACTGAAGACTGATATGTCGACAAATAATAATATGGCTTGTGTTAATAGAACAAAAATAGGAACAAGAAATAACATAATTCACTGAGTGTCAACAGTGGAAACATAGTCCTTTAGCCATGTTGGCGGGGCCGCGTTGCGGGCCGAACGTCGCCATTGGGGCGGCAGGAGTTGCACATGGTGAAGCAGGAGCCGGGCGTGGCATCGGCATGGTTGACGCAGACGATTGCGGCTGTGGTGGCGAGGCATCTGCCAAGAGTGGGGACGCAGACGGAGCGGATGGCAGCTTGGTCACAGGCGTTGGAGTCATCGCAGGTGGAGTGGGCGATAACAGTACGGTTGGCGTAGGTGTCGGTCGAGCGCGTTCTTTCGGTGATGAAGCTAATTGCTGCTGCGCCGCTGGTGCTACAGAGTAGGCGACTGGCGGTGGAAGAAAGGCGTTGATGCCCAGTTGGCCAGGAGTCGTGCACTTGGTGGCGGGGGTGAATCGTCTCAAGAACTTACGGTTCCGCATGGTGATGCGGCCCGAGCCGTCCACGCGGATCGCGTACTGATCATGTTGCCGAACCTCGATCACTATCCCCGTCTTGTCCCATTTCCGCGGGTTGGGGCCGATTTGATTTTGAATGCGGACGAAGTCGCCAATCATAAGTGGCGGTAACGTCTTCGTGTGTTCTGCCCATCGTTCGGCGTCCTTCATGTGGCGAATCCGTAGCGCCTCCTCGCGTGCACTTAGTGTCTCACGCCACGTTGTGTGAGGTTCGTAGAGTCCTGGAAGGATGGGGATGAAGTCTCGGATAGGGCGTCCGAATATGCACATTGCCGGGGAGAACTTAGTGTCTTTGTCGGGTGTGTTTCTGTACTGTAGTATGGCCCGCTGGAATTCATCAGTATCAAGCTCGCCGTTGGGGCTTGTATTGCCTGTTATCAAGCTCTTCACCGTTTTCACGCCGACTTCCGCTCGAAAATTACTGTGGGGATACGCAACTGAAGACAGGCGATAATGAACACCCCATGATCTGAGGAAGGTCTGCGTGGCGGATGATGGAATTCGGGGCTGCCGTCTGATGATAGCTCATCGGGGATGCCGAAGGTGCCGAATATATGCCGTAGACTAGCGATCAAGCCTTGCGCCCCACCTCTACACCGCTCCACTAAGGGCCAGTTTGAATACCGGTCCACAGTAACGAGATAGTTCACGCCATTGTAAGTAAAGTAGTCTGAACACATACTTTGAAACGGGTAGACCGGTAGTATCTGGTGGGAAGGTGGTGCGCTGGGCTGCGAGGGGGCCATCCTGTTACAGTCGTTGCAGCGGTTTCTGAGGTCAGTGATGGCCGAGGTAATTCCGGGCCAAAAGACGCTGTGTTCCGCCCGAGATATCATTGACGATACGCCCTGGTGAGCGGCGTGAAGTGATTGCAGTACATCGAGGCGCAGTGAGCGGGGGATGACTATTCTGTCGTTGTATAAAACTACACCGTCCACAGTGTAGAGGTTGTCGCGATACTGGTGGTACTGGCGTAGTTCTATTGGCAGCTCGTGACGGAATTCCGGCATCCCCGACTCGATGATTTCCATCAGCTTGACCATGGCCTCGTCGCTATTGGTTGCCATACGGACTCCATCCCAGGTGACGGCCTTAAGGGAGCAGAGTGATGAGAGGGCGGCGTCGTGAACTGAATGTTCTACATCGTCCTGAAACTCTTCACCGCATCGGATGCCGGCCAGGAAGGAGGAGCGTATTTCCGGGAGTGTTGGTAATCCTGCAGGAAGAGCACCGTCTTGCAGGGACGCGACGTCATCTGGTAGATGCATTTTGACGGGGTTGCCGGTAGGGTGGCGAGAGATCGCGTCAGCGGCTCTGTGCTTTACACCTTGTATGTGGACTACACGGAAGCGATATCCGAGGGTTTTTTCCTTGAGGTTTCTCAGACGAGTGTTTGAAATCTCCTCAAGAGACCTGTCGCCGAAGATCTTTAGTAGCGGCTTATGGTCCACGGCGAGGGTGAGGTTTTCGCAGCCGAGGATGAAATTTCTGGCATTGTTTAGTGCGTTAGCGACTGCCAGGGCTTCGCCCTCTACAGGCGCGTAGCGTGACTCAGCCGGGTGGGTGAATCGACTTCCGGCGAGCGTAATCTTCCACCCAGCACGGCAGCAGAAGGGCTTGTTGCCGCGGCACTCACAATGCTTTTGGAATAACCAGAATCCTATTCCTGTCTTGGACCCGTCAGTGGCTAGGCATGTTGATCGTGACGCATCAAATATTCTGACCCCTTCCTCGATTTCGCTGATGATGACGCTTTTAGACTCTTCGAAAAGTGATTGCATCTCATCGTTCCAGGTGAATGTGGTTCCGGGCTTCAACAGGGCCCGGAACGGAAGGATTCTTTCCGCAGCGGCGAACGCGTACGCCACTTGGTTGACAAGGCCGAACCAGGCGCATTTGTCCGTGATGGTCTTGGGTGTCGGGAAGTCGAGGATCGATTCTAAGAATTTCCGGGATGGACGGACACTATCTGGTGTGATCTGGAATCCGGCAAATTCGTCAGTGTTCTGAGCAAAGACGAACTTACTAGGGTTGAGTGTGATACCATGATTGCCATATATATCGAGCCACTTCACTACCTGGTGGAAAGCCGCGGCTATGTCGTTGGACCACAAGATTGTGTCATCGATACATTTCGTCTTGTTCAGAAAACTTGACACAATTTCGTCGAATCTTCGGGTGTAACCGTCTCCAGAAGCAATGTAGCCCTGTGGTGCCGTCCTGTATCTGTAGCGTCCCCACGGCGTGATAAATGTTGTCAGTGGGCGATCTTCTTCGCGTAAGGGCACACTATGGTAGCCATTCCAAGCATCGAACAAGGTTTTCTTCGTGCATTGTGGCACAGATCTCGCCTGGTGGAAGGGTGGCTGAGCATGATGCGTCTCGCGAGTGGCATACTTGTTGAGGGGCTAAAAAGTCGACGGTGCGGCGTGGCTTGCCGTCCTTCTTAGCGCAAACGACCATGCGGTGACACCACGTTACCGGCTCGCCCACCGGTACTGGCTCGATGACTCCGAGGAGAACGTCGCGGTCGAGACCGGCTTTTACATATGCTCGCCATTGTAGGGGTACTGGGATTGGCGAGTGGCATGCGAACGGTTTGGCATCGGGGTCAATCATGATCTGTAGGGGTGGACCACTCATCATCGGGAGTGGTTGATGTTCGCATGTGTTGAAGGTCGAGCCCTTGTAGTAGTCTAGCAGGAACTGCCGTAACGTCTCGCAGTTATCGTCAGTTGCCGGACATGACAGCTGAGTGGGTGGATGTGGCGGCAGTTCACGTTTCGGGCAGTTACAATCGGTGATGAGGCCGCTATTGTTACGGAGATGATCGGGAGCATCGAACGTGGCAACGCAGCTGTATGTCTGGTGATCTCGACGACCTTCGGGAACTGCTCAGTTATCATCCCGAGCGCAACACAGGCCTCCCTGCTGAGGAACACTTTGATGTCAACATCTGTGACGTAGACGATTTGACGAGTCTCGAGGTCTCCATTCGATGTTCTACCTGAGAACCTCAAGATGGCGGCGCCAATGATGTTTATACCGCGCTTGTTTGCAGGATGCATTTTCATCGTTACCGTTATCAGTTCCCGTTGATTGATGCCGAGGCGATGGATCGCCTTGATACCGGCAAGACAACTCTGGCATCCCGTGTCTGCCATGCACAGTATATCTGCGTGTCTAGGGGTGCGGGTGAGGAGAGAGTCGAAGCCGAAGAGTTTGTAGTCATCGACGAGGACGTCCACACCAAGTTTGACGAACGGCTGAGGTTTAGAGGACTGCTTCAGCCACGTGTCAGACAGTTGGTTGTACAGGTGGTGGTCAAGTGCAATGAAGCGTTCATTGCGACGTCGGCCGGTGTTGTTGATGACGCAGAGAGAATCAAACACGGCGCCTTCCTGTAGCTCAACCTTGGTGTATTTTCGTTTGCGGCGGAACTTCCCCCGGCAGACCACTTCGAAGTGTTGCTTCTTGTGGCAGGCTGGGCACGTCGAGTTGTATGCGGGGCATTCGGTGCGTCGGATGTCCTGTGGGGCGTTCCTTCCGTGCCCTTTTTTGCCGCAGTAGGAGCAGGGGTTCTGGTCGGTTGATCCTGCTCTGGGTTCATGCTGTTGTAAGCGGTCGAATCGTTTGCGAGTGTAGGAGCTCTTGGCTGCCTCTGCCCCGTGCGTGTCGACCAAGCGTGAGGCTGATCGTTTTCCGGCTTCTTTTGCTTCAACAAAGCGTAGGACTTCCTCAAAGTTCATGTCCTGATTTTTTTCGCCGAGCAGGTCCAGTTGGATTTCCGGATCCTCCAGGCCCGTGATCACCACGTCTCGTAGCACTTCTTCTGTGTAGTTAACGGTATGTGTGCTATTTGGGCACGGGAGGGAGAACTTGCAGACGCCGGCTTGGCCGCGGATCCTGGCACTGAATGACCTGACAGTCTCGTCTCTGTCTTGGCGCATGTTATGCAGGGTGACCCGAGCGACCATCGTGTTTTCTTCCCTGACAGCCAAGGTACGCGCCAACGTCAATATCTCGTCCTCAGGGCGGTCAGTGAGTGTACGACCCATGCCAATAGAGCGTGTGACGTCCTTTCGCAATTGTTCGTCGCAGCATTCAAGTAGTTCAATTATTCTATCTTTGCCCGATACTTTGGTTGCTTCCACGTAGTCGCGCCACCGGACCAGGAAGTAGTCTCATTCTTCGCTGCTCCCCGCCGATGTGACCGTTGGTCGTTTCACCCTTTCCACTTTAGCAGCGGCGGCGTTTGTGGAGGATGTTGGGGCGTGAGTGATCGCGTGGGTGTTGAGTAGCGCCACGGCGATGATCGCGTCAACATCGTCTGTCACGTACGTGCAGTTAGGGTTGGGACAGGCCACCACAGGCATGATGATGCTCGAGTACGTCTGGTAGTCGTCGATGGAGATTGAGTTGCGATCATAGATAAGATCAGAGATCAATGTCCACGATGTATTGTGTACATCAGTACGAATGATCGCAACTCAATGAGAACTGCAACCAGAATACATGGATTAGTAAATAACAGTAACTATATAACCCTCTAAGAAGTATGCAATTTGTTTAATCTATCAGCATGTCAATGATATGATAATAACAACAGGTGAGAAGTTTAAGACATTTTATAGGTCACGTTTTCTTATAATCAAACAAAACGTTAACATGGTCGCCTATGGGGAAACCAACAGTGTATTGACCCCTTCAGGATACGACTTCTTATCCTGAGGCCATCCATCCATAATCGTTTGCTTCAGTAGTGTAAGCCCTGGATCGCAGACTGTGGCTGTCCTGATGCGCTCTCTGGACATATCGGATGTCATAGTGTACTTGTACATACCGTGGATCTGTTATGTGTCCGACATGTCAGTTTGATCAGTGACATTTGACAAGTACGCCCTGTTTAGGGTGCCAGCCAAGACCAACTCTTTACCTGGCTGGTACTTCAAGTTGTAGTCATACGGTTGACAACGCAGTCGCATCCTTTGCAGCCTCGGCGATAAGTCTGCAATTGGCTTCTGTTTGATTCCCAACAACGGTTGTGATCAGTTTCAACGGTGACTACCTGTCCGTACACGTACTGATGAACACGTGTAAGTCAGTACTGCACCACTAACATTTCCTTGTCAATTTGCGCATAACGTTGTTGTGTTTCAGTGAGTGCACACGACGCGAACTCTACTGGTCGTTTATTTTGCAGCATCTCTGCTCCCGAGCCTCTCTGTGACGCGTCAACAGATACAGTTATTGGCTTGGACGGATCACACAGTCTCAAAACTGCTGCTGAAGTTACCACTTGTTTAATCTTCCATAAACATTTGTTATGATTCGAGTCCCAGAACCAATCAACATCTTTGCGTGTTTGGTCACGAAGAACAGCCGATTCTTGCGACAAATTCGGGCAAAACTTTGTCAAGTACGTAACCATGCCCAGGATACGTCTCATGTCCTGTTTACACGTTGGTTTTGGCATGTTCTGTATTGCGTTGGTTTTGGCATGTTTTGTATTGCGTTGGTTTTGGCATATTCTGTATTGCGTTGGTTTTGGCATGTTCTGTATTGCGTTGGTTTTGGCATGTTCTGTACTGCGTTGGTTTTGGCATGTTCTGTATTGCGTTGGTTTTGGCATGTTCTGTATTGCGTTGGTTTTGGCATGTTCTGTATTGCGTTGGTTTTGGTATGTTCTGTATTGCGTTCGTTTTAGTATGTTTTGTTTTGCGTTGGTTTTGGCATGTTCTGCATTGCGTTGGTTTTGGCATGTTCTGTATTGCGTTGGTTTTGGCATGTTCTGTATTGCGTTGGTTTTGGCATGTTCTGCATTGCGTTGGTTTTGGCATGTTCTGCATTGCGTTGGTTTTGGCATGTTCTGTATTGCGTTGGTTTTGGCATGTTCTGCATTGCGTTGGTTTTGGCATGTTCTGCATTGCGTTGGTTTTAGTATGTTTTGTATTGCGTTGGTTTTAGCATGTTCTGCAATGCGTTGGTTTTGGCATGTTCTGTATTGCGTTGGTTTTGGCATGTTCTGTATTGCGTTGGTTTTGGCATGTTTTGTATTGCGTTGGTTTTGGCATGTTCTGCATTGCGTTGGTTTTGGCAAGTTCTGTATTGCGTTGGTTTTGGCATGTTCTGCATTGCGTTGGTTTTGGCATGTTCTGCATTGTGTTGGTTTTGGCATGTTCTGTATTGCGTTGGTTTTGGCATGTTCTGCATTGCGTTGGTTTTGGCACGTTCTGCATTGCTTCCACTTTCATTGGGTCAGGTTTCAGTCCTTCTGTCGACATGACGTGACCCAGATACTTGACTTCAGTGCACTTGATATTGTATTTCGCTCTGTTCAGCTTCAGGCCTTCCTCTAGACATCGGTCTAGAACCCTGCGTAAGCGATCATCATGTTGCTCTTCTGTCGGTGCATGAATCAAGATGTCATCGATGAAGGTCTCTACCCCTTTTATATCACCAAACATGTCAGCTATTCTCTTGTGGAATACTTCTGGCGCTGACCTTATTCCATATGGAAGTCTGCGATATCGATACATTCCGAAGCGAGTGGTGAATGTGGTCAGATACGAGCTATCCGCATCCAATGCGATTTGCATGAAGCCTAATGTTGCGTCAAGTGTACTGAAATACCTTGAGCTGTGCAGCTTCGCAAATATCTCCTCAGCCGTCGGTATAGCAAAGTGCTCTCGCTTTATGGCGGTATTGTGTGATCCTGGATCTTAACATATCCTCAATGATTGACCTGGCTTCATCACCGTTACCAATGGATTGACCCATTCCGTTGGTTCCATAACCTTGGTTATCAGCTGATTTTCATGTATAGTTACAAAACAGTACGCTTTTTTAGACAACGCACCAATATTTCAAAATCCGTCACCAGATTGGTACTCCGACACTATTACCACAAACGTAGACGTTAAATTAAAGCTAAACAACGATCAAAACAGAACAATTTGATTTTCATGAATACTTTCGAACATTGACTTTAGCGCTCGCGGTTTGAATAAAGAAAGAAGTGTCAGAACAAGAAAGAGCCTAGTACATGAAATATTGCATTACGTTTTCGTGCGAAAAGTGGCGCGGCCGTATTGCCTAATATAGGTATATTCCCCGACATTCCCTAGTGATGGTGAGAAACGAGTGGCTTTGAGATCCACACGTGATAAACAATTTTGTAAACGTTGGAGTATAGCTAAGACCGTTATAGCAATATTGTATTGTCTAATAGCCACATACATTGCGGTCATTCTCAAATTGGGGCAATGTCGTTGATTTAGCAATTGTGTTCTGTAGTAGAGCAGATTAGGGCTAATTTTGAGGTCAATCGTTAAAATGGTGATATAAGCATGACACCTGTATATTCCCAGTGGGACATTCCTCAAATCCAGTCGACGAGCCATTTGAAAATGCAAGATGGCGGCCATTTTTTTCAAAATGGCAAACTTTTTTTTCAAATATTTTGGAGGGATACAAATATTTAACAAATATTTTCGAGCTGGCCAGTTTACAGCCTAGTATTTACGCTTTCCAAATATACCTGAACATCAAAGATGGCTGCTATATTTCAAAAATGGCCGCCATGTTAACATTACTGTATATTTTCAGTTTTCAAAGTGTCTCACCATGGAATAGTCTCCATTGCATTCAAATACATGTCAATGTATATTTTGTACTTTACATGTGTCCTGAATATGTCCTTATACTCACACGGGTTATTCCTGGTACACACTGATACATAGTGCTAAACAGGTGATAATGCAACGAAAGCATTTTAAATCTTCGATTTTATTATAGTCATTTAGCAGGACGCTATATTTCTTTCTTGAAAACCTTGCAATGTCTGTATAAAATAAGTTTTTGATATTTTTGAATAGTACTTGGTGTCTATATGTAATTTTGGCTGGGTGGCCACTTGCCACCAGCTAGTCTTTTTATAATCAAAGAGGCCGCCGCGCAGAATCAAAATGTAGATTTCGTCGTAAGTTCTGTTCTAAATATAGTAGAATTACGATGTTGGCCTCTCTATGTATGTTTTTTTTTCGAGGGCGAGAAATAGGAATATGATGTGATTTTATCATTTGGCGGCTATATTGATGACGTAATTACAAGATGGCGGTCAAAATCACCCTAAAACGCCTATAATCGGTTGTAATTTCGCATGTTTCCTATATAAATTGGGTCAGACGGATGAAATAGAGCATGCTGATAGATTCTTTGGATTGAGTATTTTATTTCTAGAGAAAAATGGCGATTTGCTGTGCAGTGGAGTGGACACGTCTTTACATTCCGCTTCGCACACACTTATGAAGCAACATTTACCCGTGTCTGTACGAAGCAACCTATCAAATGGGAGACACCAGTCGTTGAGTACAAGGGTCCGAAGAAACCTTTTATGCCACTGGCCGCCACAAACATGTACACACACAGACATGATGACACGACTGTTCATCTATGTCCCACTAACCGGTCTCGTAGAAACCTTTTATGCCACTGGCCGCCACAAACATGTACACACACAGACATGATGACACGACTGTTCATCTGTGTCCCACTAACCGGTCTCGTAGAAACCTTTTATGCCACTGGCCGCCACAAACATGTACATCCACACACATGATGACACGACTGTTCATCTATGTCCCACTAACCGGTCTCGTAGAAACCTTTTATGCCACTGGCCGCCACAAACATGTACATCTATGTCCCACTAACCGGTGAGATCAGTCAGCGTAAATTGCACTCCACCTAAACCTCCACTGCGCTGGAATGATAGAAAAGTTCACTTTAAATGAACCCGAATTGACTCTACAATGAGGCGACTCAGCGCAAGTTATCGTCTGATGATGGCCTGGAGATGATATCATCACCCGGGAGCACCCTGAGTGACCAAGCATCCTAAATAAAGCCCAGAAGCGTAGAAAGGATACAAGGGAAGCTCGGGACGACAAAATCATTTAATATGGACAAATGCTGTTTGAACTCTGCCCAGAACTACAATTCACCATTACGAATACTATTTCCAGCAAAAGGACCGTCGGAAGGAAGTGGCTGGAGTAACGGTGTTACCCACGAACACACCGGGAGAGATATCCGTGAACACATCAGGATATTTACCCGTGAACACATCAGGAGATTTACCCGTGCACACACCGGGATATTTACCATCATCACAACCATGCAGAACCACGGCCAACACTAGAACCACCTCCACCACCCGAACCACCACCGCCACCCAAATCACCGCAACCACCAGAACCACCGCCACCACTAGAACTACCACAACTGCCAGAACCACCACCACCACCCGTTTACCCGTTTACCCGGGGAGAGAGGGAGAGGGAGATATGGAGAGAGAGAGAGAGAGAGAGAGAGAGAGAGAGAGAGAGAGAGAGAGAGAGAGAGAGAGAGAGAGAGAGAGAGACAGAGAGACAGAGAGACAGAGAGACAGAGAGACAGAGAGACAGAGAGACAGAGAAAGAGAGAGGGGAGAGAAGGAGAGAGGGAGACTGTCAGACAACAGGCAGACTTACGTACATACACGGACAAGATGACACGACTGTTCGCCTATGTGCCACTAGCCGGTCTCGAGAGAGAAGAGAAATGTTAAGCGCACTGACGGAAACACTACAGACCGCATCATGTGCAACTAATGAATACCTAACTTTCATAAACGGTCTAAGGAGTTCGCTGTCACCGTCTTAGCTCCCTTGGGCCATGGCAGACGACGTAAAGGGTGGGATCACTAAGGGGAAACTGCATTCCACCTAAACCTCGACTGCGCAAGCATGAAGGAAACGTCCGCGTCAAATGAACCCGAATTGAGTGAACAAAAAGTGTTGTAGCAATGTAAAAGAGGCGAAACGTTAGATGGAGGATGCTACTGGAAGCCGCAGTCCTAATCCGACATGCAGTTGGCTCAGCGAAAGCGATCGCCTGATGATGATCTGGAGTTAACACCATCACCCTGCAGCATCCTGAGCGACCAAGCACACTAAATTAACTCAGAAGAGCCTGGAAAGGATACAAGGGAAGCTCGGGACGGCAACATAATTTAATATGGACAAATCCTGTTTCAGCTCTGCGCAGAACTACAATTCACCATTACAAATACTATCTCCAACAAAAGGACCGTCGGAAGGAAGTGGCTGGAGTAACGGTGCAAGGCGGCGCGAGACACGAGGACACACCGGGAGATTTACACATGAACACACCGGAAGTGTTATCCGTGGACACACCGGGAGATTTACACATGAACACACCGGAAGTGTTATCCGCGGACAAACCGGGAGATTTACACATGAACACACCGGAAGTGTTATCCGTGGATACACCGGGAGATTTACACATGAACACACCGGAAGTGTTATCCGTGGACACACCTGGAGATTTACACATGAACACACCGGAAGTGTTATCCGCGGACAAACCGGGAGATTTACACATGAACACACCGGAAGTGTTACCCGTGGACACACCGGGAGATTTACACATGAACACACCGGAAGTGTTATCCGTGGACACACCTGGAGATTTACACATGAACACTCCGGAAGTGTTATGCGTGGACACACCTGGAGATTTACACATGAACACTCCGGAAGTGTTATGCGTGGACACACCGGGAGATTTACACATGAACACACCGGACGTGTTATCCGTGGACACACCGGGAGATTTACACATGAACACACCGGGAGTGTTACCCGTGGACACACCGGGAGATTTACACATGAACACACCGGGAGTGTTACCCGTGGACACACCGGGAGATTTACACATGAACACACCGGGAGTGTTACCCGTGGACACACCGGGAGATTTACACATGAACACACCGGGAGTGTTACCCGTGGACACAGCGACAGTTTTACCTGTATATTATTGTTGCACCGATAATAATTTTTGTTAACATATTTCGCAAATATAATTTTATTCGTTGTTCTGCCGTCCACAATGAAGTATTTCGATAATATATAATTTAATGTAATATCATATTTAAAATGTATTGCAAACTCTTTACATGATGATGGTCGTATTGCCGGCGCCGAGTTGTGCCCATCCAACTCACGGGAATTTGTTCTCGATCCTTCATTGTGGGTCAAAAGGTATCCGCAGTGCATAGCGTTGAGCTACGAGATACACAAACATGACCGTCGTCTCGGAGAACGTTTTACATAATAATAGATGAGGTCTTTGTTTTAAATAGTATGAGAATACTGTGTTATTGATTATCTGGCCGCTGATCGGTGCAGTTAAAAACATAATTAATAATTAGTTAATACTCTATGGAGGATTGTCCAAAGTAGAATTTGGCGCCATACCACCTCCACCCCACCCCCGACATACAAGCCGCCTGAACCTGTTATGACGGCTGCAGTTTGAATATTACTTGCATGTATATATTGCACTTTTTGATGTAGAACATTATTGCAAATAATGTTGCCCCCAAACAAATCCAAAAAGCTAACATAACCACCACAACCCGCATCACCATCGGCAACAACAAATGGAACATCACAAACATCAACAACACTAACAACAGCAACAATACAACAATATCATCACCACCACAACCTCTGTCATCACCAACCTCACCAACATCACCACCAATACAATCAGCAACATCATCACCACCACCATCACCAACAATATCACCAACACCATCACCGCTACCACAACCATCACAACAACCATCACCTCCACCACCACAACCACAACCACCACCACCTCCACCACCACAACCACCACCACCACCACCACCACCACCACCACCTCCACAACAACCACCACCACCACCACTTACACCTCCATCAATTTCACTGGTGGAAATTGTGCAGCAGCACTGGTCCAGTATGCTATTTCCAAATTCAACAATTCGGGAATATAATTCGCTTGATTGTTTAGTTTTTCGTTGTTGACCGTATTGCTAATATCATATAATATAATATAATATAATATGCACATGAAAAGAAAGCGTTCGTTCCTTAAGGATACTATGTGGAGACATATGTCATTCAAAGTGAATGGGAAGTTTCTACCTTGTGCTGGTATTATTGGCGGCCCGAGTTCTGCCCATCCCACTAACGGAAATTTGTAATTCTGCCCTTCATTTTAGATCAAACGTTCTCCGCAGTGCAATATTTTGAATTGTCACTTAGGCCAGATACATCGTCGCGGAAAACATTATCGATAATGGATGAGGTCTTTGTTTGAAATTGTATGCGACTGCGACATTATTCTGGTGCACAGATGGCTGCTGATCGGTGCATTTGGAGAGAGAAAAAACATAACTAATAATTAGTTAGTATTCTATGAACTCGGCATAATTATGGCAAACACTACCTCTGGTTTCTGCCGGTTGCTAAACACATAATTAATAACTAGTTAGTGCTTCACCGAGGACGGCAATTGAGAGATAGAAGTATGACGCCGTATACATGCGGGAACAAACGCATGGCGGAATGTCAATAGGCCTTTAGCGTGGCTGATTTTGTTTGAGTGTATGGCCTGGGATTGTACATTTCGCACTAATATCCGTCACTTTTGCACTGAAGCAGCCAAGGGGAGGGGTGTTGGTGTTGTTCGCGGTGTCGAGGAGGATAATGTTGGAGATTGCAGCGGTATCGAGGGTGTAGTGTTGGATATGTTCGCGGTATCGAGAGGGTAGTGTTGGAGATGTTCGTAGTGTCGAGGGCGTAGTGTTGGAAATGTCCGCGGTATCGATGAGGTACGCAGTGTCGAGTCGATGAGGAATACTGTTAATTGAAGAAGTTCGCAGTATCCAGCTGTGGGTAGTTTTGAAGATGTTTCATACTGCCATTCCACATGTTTTACCAGATTCACAAATAATGTTGTGAACGTCACGATTTTAAACCAAGCAGCACTAGTTTCCTACAAACGGAATTCCCAAGCGGAACTATTTTTGGACGAGCGGACAGACGACCAGTGGAGATGGGCTGACAGAATTGTCGAATCTTAGTTATAAACAATCGCTAAAACACAGAGACAAGGGAGATTGACTTGAATGCAGGTTTATCGTACCATTAGTACCTGTTCACTGCATTTACGTAACATCGGTCAAATTAACCGTTACTTGCCACATTCGACAGCAGAACGTGTTGTAAATGCAATGATAACGTCACGCTTAGATTATTGCAATTCGCTTCTGTTTGGCACTTCTGCCAAGAATATCGGCAGGCTGCAGCGACTGCAGAATGCTGCTTTTCGTCTAATAACTCGGCGTGCGTGATGCGACAGTGCGTTACCACTACTGCGCCAACTCCACTGGCTGCCTGTCCAGCAACGCATTACCTACAAAATAGCAGAACTTACATATAAGGCGTTAAATACTTAACTGTCGCCACCATATATGCAGTCACTTGTGTCAGCTTATAAACCAGCCAGACATCTTCGTTCTGCTGAGAGTAATAATCTTGTCGTTGCGAGAGCCCGAACCAAAGCTGGTGAATGCGCATTCGTTCACGCTGCCGCTACAATATGGAATAATCTACCAACTACTGTTACCTCCAAAACCTCCCTGCAATCCTTCAAGGCAGCCTTAAAAACTTACCTTTTCATTAGAGCGTATTCTGCTTGAAAGACCACAGAAACATTTTTATTCTAAGTTATTCATATTTTATCTTGATCTTCTTAACAACCGATAGAACATTTTAACTACTTACTTTACCATGAGAATTGTTTTCTTTTTAATCTATTGATGTTTACACAGCATTGCTATCTTAATTGTTTTTACTTTTATATTTAAATTTGTTTAATTTTTACTATTTATATTTTAGTTTTACGTAAAGCGCTATGAACGCTATGGATATGGCGCTATATAAAATAAAGATTATTATATATATTATTAATGGAGTGAGCCGAGGAACGACGGATCTCGTCCAGAGTCTGTTATACAAGTCCTTTGGTAACGGTGCGAACCGCAATGGCGACCACAGATGGCGCAGTCATAAGTGACCACAGGTCAAGCCGGAGGTTGACCATTCATTCTGTGGTCGCCAATGTGCTTGCAAATGTACAAACCATATTTATGAATGTAGCATATGCATAAACAGGCAACACAAACAAACACATAACACACACGCAGTGACGCTCACGCATGCACACGCACGTGTGCACATTCACATACATGCAAACGTACACACATGAGATAGACATTATTTTTGATAAGAAGAATTATATAATTATTAATGTAAATGAGATGGCATTTTGACTTACATGGAGTCAAAGGCCCCATCAGGAAAAAATATTAATTTTTTACTTATTATTCGTAAATTATCTATATGCATACGCATGATGTGTGCCTATGTTTCCAATACACATTGTGAGTATACAACCAAAACATTATATTATGTACATGGGGACAAATACATTTATCTCTTCTTCTTTTTTCCCGCTGTATTTTATAGGTGTTGACGCCGTTTCTATTAAAAATCTTGCAGATCAGTCGAGCACATGTGACGTCAGAAGGGGGGGAGGGCGATTACCTTCAGCCTTTTCCCAGGTGTTGTGTGGGATGGAGCATTACTTCCGCGTTCTTTTCTCCTCGTGAACGCCTACCAGTCTTCAGTTTACCACAGAAGAGCGTCTTTGGTGTACCGTCATCCGTTAAGTGGACCAAGTGACCGGACCATTGTAGTTGTGCGCGTTGGATGTAAATTTTGATACCACACATTCAATAGCAAAGGTTAACAGATTGTTTGAGTCAAAAGTCCTACAAATCGCACTAAGACGCAGACAGACAAAGAAAACAGACAGTGGGCTGACTATAAATGGTGTTGTTGTCCTCTTTTTTCCCTGTGTGTTCGGGGTGACGTTGGTCTCGATAGGAGACAGACAGTGGGCTGACTATGAATGGTGTTGTTGTCCTCTTTTTCACTGTGTGTTCGGGGTGACGTTGGTCTCGATAGGAGACAGACAGTGGGCTGACTATAATTGTTGTTGTTGTCCTCTTTTTTCCCTGTGTGTTCGGGGTGACGTTGGTCTCGATAGGAGACAGACAGTGGGCTGACTATGAATGGTGTTGTTGTCCTCTTTTTCCCTGTGTGTTCGGGGTGACGTTGGTCTCGATAGGAGACAGACAGTGGGCTGACTATAATTGTTGTTGTTGTTCTCTTGTTTCCCTGTGTGTTCGGGGTGATGTTGGTCTTGACAGGAGACAGACAGTGGGCTGACTATAATTGTTGTTGTTGTTCTCTTGTTTCCCTGTGTGTTCGGGGTGATGTTGGTCTCGATAGGAGCCAGACAGTGGGCTGACTATAAATGGTGTTGTTGTCCTCTTGTTTCCCTGTGTGTACGGGGTGATGTTGGTCTCGATAGGAGACAGACAGTGGGCTGACTATAATTGTTGTTCTTGTTCTCTTGTTTCCCTGTGTGTTCGGGGTGATGTTGGTCTCGGTAGGAAACAGACAGTGGGCTAACTATAATTGTTGTGGTTGTCCTCTTGTTTCCCTGTGTTCGGGGTGACGTTGGTCTCGATAGGAGACAGACAGTGGGCTGACTATAAATGGTGTTGTTGTCCTCTTGTTTCCCTGTGTGTTCGGGGTGACGTTGATCTCGATAGGAGAGAGACAGTGGGCTGACTATAATTGTTGTTGTCCTCTTTTTTCCCTGTGTGTTCGGGGTGATGTTGGTCTCGATAGGAGACAGACAGTGGGCTGACTATAAATGGTGTTGTTGTCCTCTTGTTTCCCTGTGTGTTCGGGGTGATGTTGGTCTCGATAGGAGACAGACAGTGGGCTGACTATAATTGTTGTTGTTGTTCTCTTGTTTCCCTGTGTGTTCGGGGTGAGGTTGGTATCGACAGGAGACAGACAGTGGGCTGACTATAGCTGTTGTTGTTGTACTCGTGTTTCCCTGAGTGTTCGGCGTGAGATTGGTATCGACAGGAGACAGACAGTGGGCTGACTATAAATGGTGTTGTTGTCCTCTTGTTTCCCTGTGTGTTCGGGGTGAGGTTGGTATCGACAGGAGACAGACAGTGGGCTGACTATAGCGGTTGTTGTTGTACTCGTTTTTCCCTGAGTGTTCGGGGTGAGATTGGTATCGACAGGAGACAGACAGTGGGCTGACTATAATTGTTGTTGTTGTCCTCGTGTTTCCCTGTGTTCAGGGTGAGGATGGTCTCGATAGTTGTTGTCAATTTCCGTTTCTGTATTTGTTCCGCACACTGACCTTGCACTGCTGTCTCCACCAACCGTCTCCATTCCTTCTATCTTTCGCTCTCATTATCCACTCCTCTCCCATTCCTTCAAAATTTCTCTCTACACAGTCCTCCCATCGCAGTCTACGTCTCCTCGCCTACATTTTCCCATCCATTTTCCTGACATCTATTCTGACATCTATTCTATTCCCATGTCCACCATACAATGGTCGATTCCTCACCGGCTTCTTAAAACTTTCTGCTACACCAACCTCGTCTTTCAGCTCCTCCATTCTTCACTTATTGATATTGTTTCTTTTACACCAACCTTGTCTCTCAGCTCCTCCATTCTTTACTTATTGATACTCTTTCTTTTACACCAACCTCGTCTCTCAGCTCCTCCATTCTCCACTTATTGATACTCTTTCTTTTACTCCAACCTCCTCTCTCAACTCCTCCATTCTTCACTTATTGATACTCTTTCTTTTACACCAACCTCGTCTCTCAGCTCCTCCTTCTTCACTTATTGATACTCTTTATTTTACACCAACCTCGTCTCTCAGCTCCTCCATTCTTCACTAAATGATACTCTTTCTTTTACACCAACCTCGTCTCTCAGCTCCTCCATTCTTCACTTATTGACACTCTTTCTTTTATACCAATCTATATATGTTACACTATCTTGTCTCATATATGTTACACCACCTTGTCTCATATATGTTATACCACCTTGCCTCATATATGTTACACCACCATGTCTCATATATGTTACACCACCTTGCCTCATATCTGTTACACCACCTTGTCTCATATATGTTACACCACCTTGTCTCATATATGTTACACCACCTTGCCTCATATAAGTTACACCACCTTGCCTCATATATGTTACACCACCTTGCCTCATATATGTTACACCACCTTGTCTCATATATGTTACACCACCTTGCCTCATATATTTTGCACCACCTTGCCTCACATCTGTTACACCACCTTGCCTCATATATGTTACACCACCTTGCCTCATATCTGTTACACCACCTTGTCTCATATATGTTACACCACCTTGTCTCATATATGTTACACCACCTTGCCTCATATCTGTTACACCACCTTGTCTCATATATGTTACACCAACTTGTCTCATATATGTTACACCACCTTGCCTCATATATGTTACACCACCTTGTCTCATATCTGTTACACCACCTTGTCTCATATATGTTACACCACCTTGTCTCATATATGTTACACCACCTTGCCTCATATATGTTACACCACCTTGTCTCATATATGTTACACCACCTTGCCTCATATATGTTACATCACCTTGCCTCATATATGTTACACCACCTTGTCTCATATCTGTTACACCACCTTGTCTCATATATGTTACACCACCTTGTCTCATATCTGTTACATCACCTTGCCTCATATATGTTACACCACCTTGTCTCATATATGTTACACCACCTTGCCTCATATATGTTATACCACCTTGTCTCATATATGTTACACCACCTTGTCTCATATATGTTACACCACCTTGCCTCATATATTTTGCACCACCTTGCCTCACATCTGTTACACCACCTTGCCTCATATCTGTTACACCACCTTGCCTCATATATGTTACACCACCTTGCCTCATATCTGTTACACCACCTTGCCTCATATCTGTGACACATATAAAGAACAAAACGCAGTTTGATTTGGATGAACATTTATTTTATAATAAACAGAACATAAATGTTACTGCCATTCGATGCCACCTGCAAAATGTCTGATCCAGTATTGAACCAACCCTCCCTCAATCGACTAAATGTCTCAACCAGTACTGAACCAACCCTCCCTCAATCGACTAAATGTCTCAACCAGTACTGAACCAACCCTCCCTCAATCGACTAAATGTCTCAACCAGTACTGAACCAACCCTCCCTCAATCGACTAAATGTCTCAACCGGTACTGAAACAAACCTCCCTCAAACAACTGAATGTCTGATCCAGTATTGAACCAACCCTCCCTCAATCGACTAAATGTATGATCCAGTACTGAACCAACCCTCCCTCAATCGACTAAATGTCTCAACCGGTACTGAAACAAACCTCCCTCAAACAACTAAATGTCTGATCCAGTATTGAACCAACCCTCTCTCAATCAACTACATGTATCCACCAGTACTGAACCAACCCTCCCTCAATCAACTAAATGTCTCCACCAGTACTGAACCAACCCTCCCTCAATCGACTAAATGTCTCATCCAGTACTGAACCAACCCTCCCTCAATCAACTAAATGTCTCCACCAGTACTGAACCAACCCTCCCTCAATCAACTAAATGTCTCAACCAGTACTGAACCAACCCTCCCTCAATCAACTAAATGTCTCAACCAGTACTGAACCAACCCTCCCTCAATCGACTAAATGTCTGATGCAGTATTGAACCAACCCTCCCTCAATCGACTAAATGTCTCAACCGGTACTGAAACAAACCTCCCTCAAACAACTAAATGTCTGATCCAGTATTGAACCAACCCTCTCTCAATCAACTACATGTCTCCACCAGTACTGAACCAACCCTCCCTCAATCAACTAAATGTCTCCATCAGTACTGAACCAACCCTCCCTCAATCGACTAAATGTCTCATCCAGTACTGAACCAACCCTCCCTCAATCAACTACATGTCTCCACCAGTACTGAACCAACCCTCCCTCAATCAACTAAATGTCTCAACCAGTACTGAACCAACCCTACCTCAATCGACTAAATGTCTGATCCAATATTGAACCAACCCTCCCTCAATCAACTAAATGTCTGATCCAATATTGAACCAACCCTCCCTCAATCAACTAATTGTCTGATCCTGTATTGAACAAACCCTCCCTCAGTCAACTAAATGTCTGATCCGATATTGAACCAACCCTCCCTCTATCGACTAAATGTCTAATGCAGTATTGAACCAACCCTCCCTCAATTGACTAAATGTCTGATCCAGTATTGAACCAACCCTCCCTTTATCGACTAAATGTCTGATCCAGTATTGAACCAACCCTCCCTCAATCGACTAAATGTCTCGTCCAGTATTGAACCAACCCTCCCTCAATCGACTAAATGTCTGATCAAATATTGAACCAACCCTCCCTCAATCAACTAAATGTCTCATCCAGTACTGAACCAACCCTCCCTCAATCGACTAAATGTCTGATCCAGTATTGAACCAACCCTCCCTCAATCAACTAAATGTATCATCCAGTATTGAACCAACCCTCCCTCAATCGACTAAATGTTTCAACCAGTATTGAACCAACCCTCCCTCAATCAACTAAATGTCTCATCCAGTATTGAACCAACCCTCCCTCAATCAATTAAATGTCTGATCCAGTATTGAACCAACCCTCCCTCAATCCACTAAATGTCTCATCCAATATTGAACCAACCCTCCCTCAATCAACTAAATGTCTCATCCAGTATTGAACCAACCCTCCCTCAATCAACTAAATGTCTCATCCAGTATTGAACCAACCCTCCTTCAATCAATTAAATGTCTCATCCACTATTGAATCAACCCTCCCTCAATCTACTAAATGTCTCATCCAGTATTGAACCAACTAACATTCACTAAGTTAATTAATGGAACTTTGGACTTCCAACCAAGAAATCCCGGGTTCAAATTCTGTGCTGCCGTGTTGAACTTTGAGCAAGTTTGTTCACTCTTTGTTGCTCCAGTTCTCTCAGCTGTTTGAATGAGTACCTGGCTACAGATAGTGGTGGATATTTGTGTACGAATAGTCTTATAACTAATAATTAAATCCTGTCATATAATTTGGTTGAGCCGTGAAAACAATAACATCTCAGTAACAACTTTCGTTTAGTTTCTCTACACACTGACAAATTAAAGATCTCATTGAACTCGTGTATATACTTGAAATAGCAGCTAAGCCTCAATGACCACAAAGCTCGGGTTATTAGACACCGCCTCCACCAAAAGTATTTGTGAATAGTGACACACGGGAATGACAGTTATTTTTTCCAGTTGGAAAATAAATTGATTGGTTGAATTTGTAATTGCCCAAATTGCACGTTTTTATTCAACATTATTCCCACAAAATTCGGCCCTGTAAGTTTTTTGGGTTAGTAACTTTTAAAATGTACGTGTTCTTTGGGCGAGTGCATACAAAGCCTTAATGTGAAGGGTGTGCATGAATGAAGATGGCAATGTGACGTCACCACCAACAAGGAGAAGTAAAGACACAATGACACACACACATCATTTATTTAATTCATGTAACAAACTTAATGACACAATACAATCAATAATAAGTCTGCTAATAAAAATCTAGTTATTGCCTTAAATAATCAAATGTTGAGCTGTGTCAATAACATGGAGTGTCACAGCCACTCGACACTGCATACGACACCAGATACGTCACCAGACTGACACAGGAGACATGACAAATTTGACACAGCGGACATGTGACAAGTTTCACATGGAGGACACGTGACAAGTTTGACACGGGGGACACATGACAAGTTTCACATCGGGGACACGGGACAAGTTTCAGATGGAGGACATGTGACAAGTGTCACATGGAGGACACATGACAAGTGCCACATGGAGGACACATGACAAGTGTCACATGGAGGACACATGACAAGTGTCACATGGAGGAGACATGACAAGTGCGACATGGAGGACACATAACAAGTGTCACATGGAAGACATGTGACAAGTGTCAGATGAGGTGCACGTGACGATTTCGGCATAAGGGACACATCACTAGTTTGACATAAGGGACATGTCACTAGTTTGACATAAGGGCCACGTCACTAGTTCAACATAAGGGATATATTATTAGTTTAACAAAAGTGACATGCACTAGTTTGAAAAATGGAACATGTCACTAGTTTGACAAAAGGGATACGTCATTAGTTTGACATAAGGGACATGTCACTCGTTTGACAAAAAGGACATGCCACTCGTTTACCAAAAGGAACATGTCACTATTTTGACAAAAGGGATACGTCACTAGTTTGACATAAGGGACACGTCACTAGTTTGACATAAGGGACATGTCACTAGTTTGACATAATGGACACGTCACTAGTTTGACGTAAGTGACATGTCATTAATTTGACATAATGGACATATCACTAATTTGACGTAATGGATGTGACACTAGTCCGACAAAATACATGTCACTAGTTTGACATAAGGGAAATATCACTAGTCTGACGTAAGGGACGTGACACTAGTTAGACAAAAAATGCATGTCACTAGTTTGACAAAAAGGACATGTCACTAGTTTGACAAAAGGGATACATCACTAGTTTGATTTAAGGGACATGTCACTAGTTCGACATAAGGGACATGTCACTAGTTTGACAAAAGGGTGGTGTCATCAGTTGTAGAGAGCACTGTCTAGCTGTGGGTGATGGGCCAGCAAGACTGCTTGGAATGTCTCTGCTGTGCTACTTACAGAGCTGAGACACGGTGACTACAGCAGGGACAAACACATGTACAAATGCAGGGAGCAGTGGGTGGAGAGGGTTACTTCAGAACAACAACGTTGTCACGTCAACAGTATATGACAACATTGTCATTTCCACATGTGACAACAATTTGGTTACTTCCACATTCTGTGAAACAATGTTTGTTCCACATTCTGTAACAGCAATGTTTTTCATCATGTGACAACAATGTTGTTACTTCCAAATTATGTGACAACAATGTTGTTCCACATTCTGTGACAACAATGTTTTTCATTATGTGACAACAATGTTGTTACTTCAACATTATGTGACAACAATGTTTTTCATTATGTGACAACAATGTTGTTACCTCCACATTCTGTGACAACAATGTGTTTCATTATGTGACAACAATGTTGTTACTTCCACATTCTGTGACAACAATGTTTTTCATTATGTGACAACAATGTTGTTACCTCCACATTCTGTGACAACAATGTGTTTCATTATGTGACCACAATGTTGTTACTTCCACATTCTGTGACAACAATGTTTTTTATTATGTGACAAAAATGTTGTTACTTCCACATTATGTGACAACAATGTTGTTCCACATTCTGTGACAACATTGTTTTTAATTCTGTGACAACAATGTTGTTACTTCCACATTATGTGACAACAATGTTTTTCATTATGTGACAACAATGTCGTTACTTCCACATTCAGTGACACAAAAGTTGTGCACAAAGTAACCTATGAGGTAGCGCTTGCTTCAAAAGTGGCACTTTCAAAAATGACCGACCTAACTAACCATACAATGGTTGTTTTGTGTTGCCATGACAACTGCCTCCAGGTGGCACTGTTGGCAAGCCTTACGGGTGACACTCGTCGAAATCATATCATCACATATCAAGCGGTAGCTCTTGCTGTCATCATGACAACAATTATAAATTGGTTGCCTAGGCAACGATGACAACAAAATAAACATATATTTACAGGTGCACAATGAAAGGCCGAAGGTCAAGGAGCTGAACCACCGACGTTATCGGGTGGCGTGCCATCGTTCACTTTAGTCGCACTGTCTGTTGTTGTAGTTGTCGTAGTAGTAGTCGCTGTAGTCAATGGAGGGGTTGGTGTCGACGGCTTCACTTTAGATGTCATCGCCGAATCTGTCGATTCCACATTAGGTGGCTGTCCGCTGGGCACGATGTCTTCAACCTGCATGCTTGGCTCCGTTGACTGTAACACAACAGAAGTTGCCACATGACCTGGGTTAAAACCGCCACTAAACTTGTAGCATTACTGCAGCACACAGGCGTAGTTGACCTGCCGAGATAACAGTCAATACCTCCTTGCATCAACCACAAGATTACAAAATATTAATGCCAAATTGTCACGGGTTAACATATAAAAACTGTCAATATACTTTCATTCAAAACTGTGTAATCAATAAAAGTGTGTGTGTACAATACACCAATGTGAACTATTCACCAAACATTAACATGTGGGCAAAGTCTGGTTCTGAATGAGGCAGGTGCCAGGCAAGAAGAAAGGAAGGGTTAATTATTTTAAAAAAATATATATAAATGAAGGAGTCACCTAAAAAGTAAGCAGCCTACATTATTGATGACATCACATGATGTGTGGTTTCACACCCAAGTCGTACATTATTGATGACATCACATGATGTGTAGTTTCACAACCAAGTCATACATTATTGATGACATTACATGTGTGGTTTCACAACCAAGTCGTACATTATTGATGACATCACATGACAGTGTTTCCCCTGGGTGAAATGATGGGCGAGGTGGTAGGGGTGGGGTACGCGAGCGCCGCTGGCGCGAAGCGTTGTTAGGGGGGTCCGGGGGCATGCTCGCCCGGATATTTTTTTAAACTAGCTTTAAAATGGTGCATTCTGAGGTATGTTTTAACATTTACTCTTGAATATACAGGGGAAGATATAAAATAACAAGATACTACTTGTAAATGTAGTAATCATGATTGATAAAAGTCAGTAATCATGATTGTTTCATCGTGTTGAGGTGTGGTTTCCATTCTACCACTGGTACTCAGTATAGGTGAGGTTTCCACTTGACCACTGGTACTTGGTTATGGTTATGTTTTATTGCACTAACCCTATGCCTTGTTACCTCGCTGACAGAGTCAATAAAAAAGTAAACGGTGAGTTCTTATATAGCACAGGACTGCTCAAAGCGCTTTACACTTTACTCCCTGGCAGACCTGTTCAGTCGAACACCATCTCGACTTCTCTGGGAAGCATCCAGTGATATCATCTGAAGACTCTTTCATCATCACCTTTAAATTATTTTAATATCATAATATTATGGTAAACTGGTGGTTTATGTTCAAAAGATTATATTTTATTTGTTTGCTAGAATGCTATACAATTAATTAAACAGTCATTTATGGATTATCTATTAATCGCAAGAATGTTTCTCAAATTGTGTCCTTTTTATAAAACAGTATAAGTTGTTTAGTACATCCAATTGCTGTGCAAACATATCATTGTCTAACCCAAGTTATTGATAACCCGTTAGTATACACGGTTTTGGGTAGTAGGCATTTTTTATGAGATGTGAACTTCGTTGGTTTATATTCGTAAGTATTTCACTCAAATCAACTTTCCCAAAAGTTTGTTTGCACAACTTTGTCGGAATATGTATTATATATGTAGCACAAAGATATCTTACGAATCACATTCCTTATTTTGCTAAGACAAAACCGCATAGAATATTAGTAGAATAGACTTGTGGGCATTTGCGTCGAACCCGGACCTACTTTGTCATTGATTTTGCCGGTTGAGTTTTGCTTATGTTTGATACCACAGTGAGATACACTGTAGTTCCATCATTCAACATTATCCTAGGCATATTTACCTTTAAGAATATTGCGTCTTACGTCCATTTGAGGCGTAAATAGCGCCTCGGTTCGTATCAACATACGCTGTTAAATATATCTCTCTTTTTACGCTCGCTGTGCGGTAACGCACGGCCGCAGCGGCACAGACTAGCGCAAACCGGGTCGGTATTTGAACTTCAACAGGGTCCGGATTCGATACAAATGCCGACTAGTGAATAGGATTAGGATGCACGGTTTTTATTTGGGCTTCGAAAGAGTCCGGATTCGATACAAGTGACGTAGTGCCATCAGCCTGCACGGTTTTCACTCCCACCACCGTCATAAACCAAAACGCAAGTTACCGTTTGGGCGCCATTTTACTAGATTTCTAGTATGTCGAAACTCGGCAAGGTGTCACCATTGGAGACACCTGGGATCCCGCAGGAATATTCAGTGATTGGACAACTGACATCTTTCACGTTGTCCAATGACGGCTAAACGATGTTGCTACAAATCTGCGATTTTGCAGGAATATAAGTGACTTTGTGGTGTCATTACGCGCCGCTCGCCGACGTTGAATATACCGTGAAAGAACGAAAAAAAATGGGCGTATGAAATAGCTACGAGGCGGCAATTTCGGCACATTTTGGGCGAGGCGGCATAGAAAAACGGCGAGGCGGCCCGCCTCGCTTGTTATATACCAGGGGAAACACTGCATGATGTGTGGTTTCACAACCAAGTCATACATTATTGACGACATCACATGATGTGTGGATTCACAACCAAGTCATACATTATTGATGACATCACATGATGTGTGGTTTCACAACCAAGTCATACATTATTGATGACATCAGGTAATGTGTGGTTTCACAACCAAGTCGTACATTATTGATGACATCACGTAATGTGTGGTTTCACAACCAAGTCGTACATTATTGACGACATCACATGATGTGTGGTTTCACAACCAAGTCGTACATTATTGACGACATCACATGGTGTGTGGTTTCACAACCAAGTCGTACATTATTGACGACATCACATGATGTGTGGTTTCACAACCAAGTCATACATTATTGACGACATCACATGATGTGTGGTTTCACAACCAAGTCGTACATTATTGACGACATTACATGATGTGTGGTTTCACAACCAAGTCGTACATTATTGACGACATTACATGATGTGTGGTTTCACAACCAAGTCGTACATTATTGACGACATCACATGATGTGTGGTTTCACAACCAAGTCGTACATTATTAACGACATCACATGATGTGTGGTTTCACAACCAAGTCGTACATTATTGACGACATCACATGATGTGTGGTTTCACAACCAAGTCGTATATTATTGACGACATCACATGATGTGTGGTTTCACAACCAAGTCGTACATTATTGACGACATCACATGATGTGTGGTTTCACAACCAAGTCGTACATTATTGACGACATCACATGATGTGTGGTTTCACAACCAAGTCGTACATTATTGATGACATCACATGTTGTGTGGTTTCACAACCAAGTCGTACATTATTGATGACATCACATGATGTGTGGTTTCACAACCAAGTCGTACATTATTGATGACATCACATGATGTGTGATTAAAACGGTCTTCGCCTTCGCGTGCAGGCTTCGGTCAGTACCTACCGGCAATAACTGAGTTGGCGCACAACAATTATTGTCCGATTTCCGCGAATTATACGGCCCCGAGGGCCTTGAAGTTGACGGGAACTCAAGTGACGTGTATTTCACAAATGCTCAAATCAACAATTCCATTTTCAAACTTTTGAAGGCCGTTTTCTGGGATTGAAGACTTCAACCCCACACATGTTTGGCGAGCCGTAACTTCCGTTATTATTGATATATCTTCCTGTATGATACATCATATGAAAGCTGACATGCGACTCATTTTGTTAAGATGGATCACTTATAGTTAGTAAGAACTATTCAGTTTGGATTGTTGTTGTCAGAGCGGCGCTCCAGCCCTGGCATCGTGGCCACATGTAATTTCTTCATACGATTATTTTAATTAAAGCTGTTTCTACAAAGCCTTAGTACATATCTAATATGACACATATACTGTTCAGGTATGATCAGTACTCAGGTACGCTCAGTGACATATACTGTTCAGGTATGCTGAGTGACAATTACTAGTCAGATATTCTCTGTGACATCCACTATCATAAATTTCTGTGCATTTTTCCTAATTTTTTTACTTAAAAGTCTAGGTGCATATTATACAAGGTGCAGCACTAAAAACATTTCTCTGACTGGTGAGAGCCAGAAATACATAGAAAGCATAGAAAACGTCACACCTCATTTTATACAATTGATCTTACAGGCACGTTTCATAACAGACTTGTGCCGTGGTAACACAGTTTGGCACATAGGTCTTGGCGCAATCACTGACGGGATACTGACACATCATATGACAGTTCGGCACATAGATCTGGGCGCAATCACTGACGGAATACTGAAACATCATATGACAGTTTGGTACATAGATCTTGGCGCAATCACTGACGGAATACTGAAACATCATATGACAATTTGGCACATAGATCTTGGCGCAATCACTGACGGAATACTGAAACATCATATGACAGTTTGGCACATAGATCTTGGCGCAATCACTGACGGAATACTGAAACATCATATGACAGTTTGGCACATAGATCTTAGCGCAATCACTGATGGAATACTGACACATCATATGACAGTTTGGCATATACATCTTAGCGCAATCACTGACGGAATACTGAAACATCATATGACAATTTGGCACATAGATCTTAGCGCAATCACTGACGGAATACTGACACATCATATGGCAGTTTGGCACATAGATCTGGGCGCAATCACTGACGGAATGCTGAAACATCATATGACGGTTTGCTAGGGATCCCGTATAGTTCTTCGAACATCCACTTGGGATTATTTGACCATTCGTAGTTGTACAAGTATCCACCAGGCGGGAGAATGATGATGCAGATGCGACTCGCGAGGTGATATCGTCGCGTGCGATGGCAATATGCCATACGTAACTTGTGAAAGGTACATTTTTATGATTGTGATATGGATTCAATGATCATCGCACAAACAAGAAACTTTGATGAAATGACAGTGGCCAATCACTTGAAGCAAACTATGAGGAGTGGGGAAATGAGGGGTCGATGCCACAAGTTGGGATGTGTATTATACATGGTAATATAAGAATTCTATCAGAATTTAGCAAGTTGGGGTGTATTATACACGGGGGCATATTATACATGGGGGCGTATTGTACACAGAAACTTACAATACTCAGGTACTTGTTGTTGCCAAGTGTTGTTAGTCAGTGTTGTTGCTGGTTATTGTTGCCAAGTGTTGTTGTTGTTGATTGTTGTTGCCAAGTGTTGTTAGCCAGTGTTGTTGCTGGTTATTGTTGCCAAGTGTTGTTGTTGTTGCCAAGTGTTGTTAGTTAGTGTTGTTGCTGGTTATTGTTGCCAAGTGTTGTTAGCTAGTGTTGTTGCTGGTTATTGTTGCCAAGTGTTGTTGTTGCTGATTGTTGTTTCCAAGTGTTGTTGTTGCCAAGTCTTGTTAGCTAGTGTTGTTGCTGGTTATTGTTGCCAAGTGTTGTTGTTGCTGATTGTTGTTTCCAAGTGTTGTTGTTGTTTCCAAGTGTTGTCAGCTGGTGTTGTTGTTGCAGCAGGCCACGAACAGCCATTGGTGAAGTGGGAGTATCTGCCCCCGATAGGCCCGCGACCAAACAAAGGCTTCGTTGGACTGAAGAACGCTGGAGCGACCTGTTACATGAACTCTGTCCTACAACAGGTACAGCCGGTGTACAACCTGTGTACACTGATATGGTGTACATCCTGTGTCTAGAGCTACTCACTCAGTGTACAGCATGTGTGTACAAACACGGTGTACAGCCTGTATATACTAACACAGTGTACAGCCTGTGTATACTAACAAAGTGTACAATATGTGTATACTAACACATTGTACAATATGTGTATACTAACACAGTGTACAATTTGTATATACTAACGCGGTGTATAATATGTGTTTATTAACATGGTGTACAACCTGTTTGTACTGTGTCACTCAGGGCCTTGTGCTGTGTCACTCAGGGCCTTGTGTCATGTCACTCAGGGCCTTGTGCTGTGTCACTCAGGGCCTTGTGTCATGTCATTCAGGCTCAGGACCTTGTGCTGTGTCACTCAGGGCCTTGTGTTGTGTCACTCGGGGCCTTGTGCTGTGTCACTCAGGGCCTTGTGTTGTGGCACTCAGGGCCTTGTGTCATGTCACTCAAGGCTTTGTGCTGTGTCATTCAGTGCCTTGTGCTTTTGCAGCTCTTCATGATCGACCCTGTGCGCGACTACATCCTGGGTGTAGAGGGCGCTGCTGATGACAACATGGAGGATTACGACAGCGAGGAGAAGGCGGACAGCGAGGTGACTGCATCATAGTGACTGCATCATACTGACTACATCACACCGACTACGCCACACTGACTATGTTACACTGACTACGTCACACCAGCAATATCAAATCAACTACACCACATTGACTGCATCACATACATTATGCCACATTCATTACACCACTCATTATATTACATTCATTACACCACACTCATTACATTCATTACACCACTCTCAGTATGTTACATTCATTACGCCACACTCACTGTTACATCCATTACACTACACTCAGTATGTTACATTCATTATACCACACTCGTGTTACATTAATTTCACCACACTCAGTATGTTACATCCATTACACCACGCTTATTATGTTACATTCATTACAATACACTCACTATGTTACATTCATTATACCACACTCGTGTTACATTCACTACACCACACTGCACATGCACGGTCACAACACGCACGGTCACAAACACACAGTCATCGTGCGTGTTGTGACCGTGCATGCGTGACCATGTGTGCCTGACCGTGTTTTTGTGACCATGCGTGTTGTGACCGTGCATGAGTGACCATGTGTGCGTGACCGTGTGTTCGTGACCGTGTGTGCTTGACCGTGCATGTGTGACCATGTGAGCGTGACCTTGTGTTTGTGACCGTGCGTGCATGAATGTACATGTTGTGACCGTGTGTGCATGACCATGTAACCGTGCATGTTGTGACAGACGAATGTGGACCCTGGTGAGGAGGAGAGTCGAGGTGAGAAGGTGGGGGTGACGAAGGAGACGGGTCGCAAGGACTACAACCTCGGGGTGCTCAAACACGTGCAGGCGATCTTTGCCCACCTCGCCTGCAGCCGCCTCCAGTACTGTGTGCCCCGCGGCTTCTGGAAGCACTTCAGGTGAGTGAGTGACACTGGGGCAGTGGGGCTTAGGAGCAGGGGGGCTCTGGGGCAGTGGGGCTGTGGGACAGTAGAGCTCTGGGACTGTGGGACAGTGGGGCTGTGGGACAGTAGCACAGTCTGTGCCACTGTCTACTCTGGGGCAGTGACACTCGGGGGGCTGTGGGACAGTGGCATTCTGGGGCAGTGGGACTTGGGGGCTGTGGGTCAGTGGTACTCTGGGGCAGTGAGACTCGGGGGGACTGTGGGACAGTGGCACTCTGGGGCAGTGGGACTCGGGGGGCTGTGGGACAGTGGCAGTCTAGGGCAGTGGGACTCGGGGGGCTGTTGGACAGTGGCACTTTGGGGTAGTGGGACTCGGGGGGGGCTGTGGGACAGTGGCACTCTGGGGCAGTGGGACTCGGGGGGAGGGGGCTGTGGTAACACATCTGCAATGTTCTAGATTCTGCTGACACTAGTAAGTTTAGACTCAATTCTAATCCTATATTAACATATGTGTTTACACTGTGGGGTGAGTGACATCTGACCCTGTGTGCAGATTGCATGTGGAGTGAGTGACCTCTGACCCTGTGTGTAGACTGGGTGACCATGTGTGTAGACTGGGGTGATTGACCTCTGACCCTGTGTGCAGACTGTGGGGTGAGCCAGTGAACCTGAGGGAGCAGCATGATGCGCTGCAGTTCTTCAACTCTCTGGTGGACTCCCTGGATGAGGCCCTCAAGTGTCTCGGTTACACGTCCATCCTCAGCAAGGTGAAGGGGAGCTCCTTCGCTGACCAGAACATCTGCAAGGACTGTCCCCACAGGTACGTACACCCATCAATCTCTAGAGTGCGTGCATGCAAGAGTGCATGCGTGTAAGAGTGTATGCGTGTGAGAGTGCGTACGTGTGAGAGTGTATGCGTGTAAGAGTGTGCGTGTGAGAGTGCGTGCGTGTGAGAGTGCGTGCGTGTGAGAGTGCATGCGTGTGAGAGTGTATGCGTGTGAGAGTGCATGCGTGTGAGAGTGCATGCGTGTGAAAGTGCATGCGTGTGAGAGTGTACGCGTGTAAGAGTGTGCGTGTGAGAGTGCGTGCGTGTGAGAGTGCGTGCGTGTGAGAGTGCATGCGTGTGAGAGTGTATGCGTGTGAGAGTGTATGCGTGTGAGAGTATGCGTGTAAAAGTGTGCGTGTGAGAGTGCGTGCGTGTGAGAGTGCGTGCGTGTGAGAGTGCGTGCGTGCTTGTGAGAGTGCATGCGTGTGAGAGTGTATGCTTGTGAGAGTGCGTGCGTGTGAGAGTGTATGCGTGTAAGAGTGTATGCGTGTGAGAGTGCGAGCGTGTGAGAGTGCGTGCGTGTGAGAGTGCATGAGTGTGTGCGTGTGAGAGTGCGTGCGTGTGAGAGTGCGTGCGTGTGAGAGTGCGTGCGTGTGAGAGTGCGTGCGTGTGAGAGTGTATGCGTGTAAGAGTGTGCATGTGAGAGTGTGTGCGTGTAAGAGTGCGTGCGTGTGAGATTGTGTGCGTGTGAGAGTGTATGCGTGTGAGAGTGCGAGCGTGTGAGAGTGCGTGCGTGTGAGAGTGCGTGAGTGTGTGCGTGTGAGATTGCTTGCGTGTGAGAGTGCATGCGTGTGACCAGTAGTGACGTCACTGACGTCAGAGGTATTCCACATTCCGCTTGCATTTCCGTACATATGGAATCGTAGCCTAAGTCTTTGTTTTGGTCAAACGAAGCGTGAATAATCGAACATTATGCAATTTTTAGAGATCGACTGTGTCGCGAAAAATACAGCCATTCCAACATTTTTGCTCTGCATGATGGTGTAAACTATTTTAAAATGGCACCGCTGCTGCCTGAATAATCCCGCCTATAAACAAGTGCCCTCTTGCCGTTTCGGGGACAAAGGAATGGGAAATCCAACAACAATTGGTTGGGCGGCATCACGTGATGACGGAATCCTCTGATTCTGTCTATCAAATGTTCTGATTGGTTGTAATACTAATGTCCAACCTATGACATCAGCTTGTAATACCAGCCACATTCGATTGGATCGACATGTTATTCTCTGCATTTGTTTAGCTTTCTAAAAAACATTATGCCGTTTGGTCAAAAACAAGTGAGTGGTTTGCACATAAACAACTTTGTGAGTTGAATCCGTCGTTGAACCTGTGAGGACGACGTCTTCGGGTCCGACCACGATGCCAGCGATTGTTACAAGGCTATTCGGGACTTGTCAAGTTCTGCCGCTACTTCGACTTGCCAGCTGTGCACCACATAACCAGAAGGCCATCATAGATGCAGCCATGTAGCTTGCAAACGATGTTGTGTGCGAGTGTGCAAAGATCGTCTACAGTGTCTATAAAGAACTTGACCACACCCTTGATGAATCTGGTGTCATGGACCTCATGGTGAGTTTTGGTTCCTGGATGACACACGGCTACAGCTCTGTGTATGGCATCGACAGTGTAGTGGAAAGGACTGGTGACTGACTTCACCGCCGGCTTCAAGACGTGGTTTGAACGGCATGACGACTGCAAAGCTAACTTCACGGGCTCCTCCAATGCGATGGAGAAGACGGCAGCAGATATGCTGTGAAAGAACTCTGTTGACAAGCACAGTTTCCGCTACACGACGAGGCTGTCAGATGGAGACTCCAGCACATACAAACTGTATGGTCTGAAGGTGTATGGCGAGGGGTGAACATCACCAAGGAGGAGTGTGTCAACCACGTGGGTAAGCGAATGGGGACGGCATTGTGAAACCTGGCCAAGGACACCAAGAAGGCGGGGGTGACTCTCGGTGGACGTGGCCAAGGACACTTAGAAGGCGGGGGTGACTCTCGGTGGACGTGGGCATGAAAAACTCACCCAGGCTGCCATCTACAAACTGACCTTGTACTACAGCAAAGCAATCCGCAGCTGTACAGGAAACAAGAGTGCCAAGAGGAGTGGTGTCTTTGCCTCGTTGTTCCATGCTGCGTCCACCAATGAGGAGTGGTGTCTTTGCCTCGTTGTTCCATGCTGCGTCCACCAATGAGGAGTGGTGTCTATGTCTCGTTTTTCCATGTTGCATCCACCAATGAGGAGTGGTGTTTTTGCCTTGTTGTTCCATGCTGCGTCCACCAATGAGGAGTGGTGTCTTTGCCTCGTTTTTCCATGCTGCGTCCACCAATGAGGAGTGGTGTCTTTGCCTCGTTGTTCCATGCTGCGTCCACCAAAGAGGAGTGTTGTCTTTGCCTCGTTGTTCCATGTTGCATCCACCAAAGAGGAGTGTTGTCTTTGCCTCGTTTTTCCATGCTGCGTCCACCAATGAGGAGTGGTGTCTTTGCCTCGTTGTTCCATGCTGCGTCCACCAATGAGGAGTGCCAACACAACCACTGCCTTGTTGTTCCATGCTGCGTCCACCAATGAGGAGTGCCAACACAACCACTGCCTCGTTGTTCCATGCTGCGTCCACCAATGAGGAGTGCCAACACAACCACTGCCTCGTTGTTCCATGCTGCGTCCACCAATGAGGAGTGTCAACACAACCACTGCCTCGTTGTTCCATGCTGCGCATGCACTCTCACACGCATACACTCTCACACGCATGCACTCTCACACGCACGCACTCTCACACGCACACTCTTACACGCATACACTCTCACACGCACACACTCTCACACGCATACACTCTCACACGCACGCACTCTCACACGCACGCACTCTCACACGCATACACTCTCACACGAACGCACTCTCACACGCATGCTCACACGCATGCACTCTCACACGCACACACTGTCACACGCTTGCACTCTCACACGCACGCACTCTCACACGCACACTCTTACACGCATACATTCTCACACGCATACACGCACACACTCTCACACGCATGCACTCTCACACGCATACACTCTCACACACATGCACTCTCACACGCACGCACTCTCACACGCATGCACTCTCACATGCACACGCACTCTCACACGCACGCACTCTCATACGCACGCACTCTCACACGCACACACTCACGCACTCTCACACGCACGCACTCTCACACGCACGCACTCACACGCACGCACTTCACACGCACGCACACGCATACACTCTCACACGCACACCTCACACGCACGCACTTCACACGCATGCACACACGCACACGCGCATCTCACACGCATGCACTCTCACACGCACGCACTCTCACAAGCACACACTCACGCACTCTCACACGCACGCACTCTCACACGCTCGCACTCTCACACGCATACACTCTCACACGCACACACTCTCACACGCACATTCTTACACGCATACACTCTCACACGCACGCACTCTCACACGCATACACTCTCACACGCATGCACTCTCACACGCACGCACTCTCACACGCACGCACTCTCACACGCACGCACTCTCACACGCACAATTTACACGCATACACTCTCACACGCATACACTCTCACACGCATACACTCTCACACGCACGCACTCTCACACGCACGCACTCTCACACGCACACTCTTACACGCGTACACTCTCACACGCATGCACTTTCACACGCATGCACTTTCACACGCATACACTCTCACACGCATACACTCTCACACGCATACACTCACACGCATGCACTCTCACACGCACGCACTCTCACACGCACGCACTCTCACACGCACTCTTACACGCATACACTCTCACACGCACGCACTCTCACACGCATACACTCTTACACGCATGCACTCTTGCAGGCATCAATCTTTCATGCACGCACTCTAGAGATTGATGGGTGTACGTACCTGTGGGGACAGTCCTTGCAGATGTTCTGGTCAGCGAAGGAGCTCCCCTTCACCTTGCTGAGGATGGACGTGTAACCGAGACACTTGAGGGCCTCATCCAGGGAGTCCACCAGAGAGTTGAAGAACTGCAGCGCATCATGCTGCTCCCTCAGGTTCACTGGCTCACCCCACAGTCTGCACACAGGGTCAGAGGTCAATCACCCCAGTCTACACACATAGTCACCCAGTCTACACACAGGGTCAGAGGTCACTCACTCCACATGCAATCTGCACACAGGGTCAGATGTCACTCACCCCACAGTGTAAACACATATGTTAATATAGGATTAGAATTGAGTCTAAACTTACTAGTGTCAGCAGAATCTAGAACATTGCAGATGTGTTACCACAGCCCCCTCCCCCCGAGTCCCACTGCCCCAGAGTGCCACTGTCCCACAGCCCCCCCCCCCCGAGTCCCACTACCCCAAAGTGCCACTGTCCAACAGCCCCCCGAGTCCCACTGCCCTAGACTGCCACTGTCCCACAGCCCCCCGAGTCCCACTGCCCCAGAGTGCCACTGTCCCACAGTCCCCCCGAGTCTCACTGCCCCAGAGTACCACTGACCCACAGCCCCCAAGTCCCACTGCCCCAGAATGCCACTGTCCCACAGCCCCCCGAGTGTCACTGCCCCAGAGTAGACAGTGGCACAGACTGTGCTACTGTCCCACAGCCCCACTGTCCCACAGTCCCAGAGCTCTACTGTCCCACAGCCCCACTGCCCCAGAGCCCCCCTGCTCCTAAGCCCCATTGCCCCAGAGCCCCAGAGCCCCAGAGCCCCACTGCCCCAGTGTCACTCACTCACCTGAAGTGCTTCCAGAAGCCGCGGGGAACACAGTACTGGAGGCGGCTGCAAGCGAGGTGGGCAAAGATCGCCTGCACGTGTTTGAGCACCCCGAGGTTGTAGTCCTTGCGACCCGTCTCCTTCGTCACCCCCACCTTCAAAACCTCGACTCTCCTCCTCTCCAGGGTCCACATTCGTCTGTCACAACATGCACAGTTACATGGTCATGCACACACGGTCACAACATGTACATTCATGCACGCACGGTCACAAACACAAGGTCACGCACACATGGTCACACATGCACGGTCAAGCAAACACGGTCACGAACACACGGTCACGCACACATGGTCACTCTAGCACGGTCACAACACGCATGGTCACAAAAACACGGTCAGGCACACATGATCACACATGCACGGTCACAACACGCACGGTCACAAACACATGGTCACGCACGCATGGTCACACATGCACGTTCATGAACACATGGTCACACATGCACGGTCAAGCACACACGGTCACGCATGCACGGTCATGAACACACGGTCACACATGCACGGTCACAACACGCACGGTGACTGTGTGTTTGTGACCGTGCGTGTTGTGACCGTGCATGTGCAGTGTGGTGTAGTGAATGTAACACGAGTGTGGTATAATGAATGTAACATAGTGAGTGTAGTGTAATGAATGTAGCATAATAAGTGTGATGTAATGAATGTAACATAATAAGCGTGGTGTAATGAATGTAACATACTGAGTGTGGTGAAATTAATGTAACACGAGTGTGGTATAATGAATTTAACATACTGAGTGTAGTGTAATGGATGTAACAGTGAGTGTGGCGTAATGAATGTAACATACTGAGAGTGGTGTAATGAATGTAATGAGAGTGGTGTAATGAATGTAATATAATGAGTGTGGTGTAATGAATGTGGCATAATGCATGTGATGCAGTCATTGTGGTGTAGTTGATGTGATATTGCTGGTGTGACGTAGTCAGTGTGACATAGTCAGTGTGACGTAGTCAGTGTGACATAGTCAGTGTGACATAGTCAGTGTGGCGTAGTCGGTGTGATGTAGTCAGTATGATGCAGTCACTATGATGCAGTCACCTCGCTGTCCGCCTTCTCCTCGCTGTCGTAATCCTCCATGTTGTCATCAGCAGCGCCCGCTACACCCAGGATGTAGTCGCGCACAGGGTCGATCATGAAGAGCTGCAAAAGCACAAGGCACTGAATGACACAGCACAAGGCCTTGAGTGACATGACACAAGGCCCTGAGTGACACAACACAAGGCCCTGAGTGACACAGCAAAAGGCCCTGAGTGACACAACACAAGGCCCTGAGTGACACAGCACAAGGCCCTGAATGACATGACACAAGGCCCTGAGTGACACAGCACAAGGCCCTGAGTGACATGACACAAGGCCCTGAGTGACACAGCACAAGGCCCTGAGTGACACAGTACAAACAGGTTGTACACCATGTTAATACACACATATTATACACCGCGTTAGTATATACAAATTGTACACTGTGTTAGTATACACAGATTGTACAATGTGTTAGTATACACATATTGTACACTTTGTTAGTATACACAGGCTGTACACTGTGTTAGTATATACAGGCTGTACACCGTGTTTGTACACACATGCTGTACACTGAGTGAGTAGCTCTAGACACAGGATGTACACCATATCAGTGTACACAGGTTGTACACCGGCTGTACCTGTTGTAGGACAGAGTTCATGTAACAGGTCGCTCCAGCGTTCTTCAGTCCAACGAAGCCTTTGTTTGGTCGCGGGCCTATCGGGGGCAGATACTCCCACTCCACCAATGGCTGCTCGTGGCCTGCTGCAACAACAACACCAGCTGACAACACTTGGAAACAACAACAATACTTGGAAACAACAATCAGCAACAATAACCAGCAACAACACTAGCTAACAACAGTTGGCAACAACAACACTTGGAAACAACAATCAGCAACAACAACACTTGGCAACAATAACCAGCAACAACACTAGCTAACTACACTTGGCAACAATAACCAGCAACAACACTAACTAACAACACTTCGCAACAACAACAACACTTGGCAACAATAACCAGCAACAACACTGGCTAACAACACTTGGCAACAACAATCAGCAACAATAAGTACCTGAGTATCGTAATTTTCTGTGCACAATACGCCCCCATGTATAATACACCCCAACTTGCTAAATTCTGACAGAATTCTTATATTACCATGAATAATACACATCCCAACTTGTGGCATCGAACCCTCATTTCCCCGCTTCTCATAGTTTGCTTCAAGTGATTGGCATTTCATCAAAGTTTCTTGTTTGTGCGATGATCATTGAATCCATATCACAATCATAAAAATGTACCTTTCACAAGTTACGTATGGCATATTGCCATCGCACGCGACGATATCACCTCGCGAGTCGCATCTGCATCATCATTCTCCCGCCTGGTGGATACTTGTACAACTACGAATGGTCAAATAATCCCAAGTGGATGTTCGAAGAACTATACGGGATCCCTAGCAAACCGTCATATGATGTTTCAGCATTCCGTCAGTGATTGCGCCCAGATCTATGTGCCAAACTGCCATATGATGTGTCAGTATTCCGTCAGTGATTGCGCTAAGATCTATGTGCCAAATTGTCATATGATGTTTCAGTATTCCGTCAGTGATTGCGCTAAGATGTATGTGCCAAACTGTCATATGATGTGTCAGTATTCCATCAGTGATTGCGCTAAGATCTATGTGCCAAACTGTCATATGATGTTTCAGTATTCCGTCAGTGATTGCGCCAAGATCTATGTGCCAAACTGTCATATGATGTTTCAGTATTCCGTCAGTGATTGCGCCAAGATCTATGTGCCAAATTGTCATATGATGTTTCAGTATTCCGTCAGTGATTGCGCCAAGATCTATGTACCAAACTGTCATATGATGTTTCAGTATTCCGTCAGTGATTGCGCCCAGATCTATGTGCCGAACTGTCATATGATGTGTCAGTATCCCGTCAGTGATTGCGCCAAGACCTATGTGCCAAACTGTGTTACCACGGCACAAGTCTGTTATGAAACGTGCCTGTAAGATCAATTGTATAAAATGAGGTGTGACGTTTTCTATGCTTTCTATGTATTTCTGGCTCTCACCAGTCAGAGAAATGTTTTTAGTGCTGCACCTTGTATAATATGCACCTAGACTTTTAAGTAAAAAAATTAGGAAAAATGCACAGAAATTTATGATAGTGGATGTCACAGAGAATATCTGACTAGTAATTGTCACTGAGCATACCTGAACAGTATATGTCACTGAGCGTACCTGAGTACTGAGCATACCTGAGCAGTATATGTGTCATATTAGATATGTACTAAGGCTTTGTAGAAACAGCTTTAATTAATATAATCGTATGAAGAAATTACATGTGGCCACGATGCCAGGGCTGGAGCGCCGCACTGACAACAACAATCCAAACTGAATAGTTCTTTCTAACTATATGTGATCTATCTTAACAAAATGAGTCAGCTTTCATATGATGTATCATACAGGAAGATATATCAATAATAACTGAAGTTACGGCTCGCCAAACATGTGTGGGGTTGAAGTCTTCAATCCCAGAAAACGGCCTTCAAAAGTTTGAAAATGGAATTGTTCATTTGAGCATTTGTGAAGTACACGTCACTTGAGTTCTCGTCAACTTCAAGGCCCTCGGGGCCGTATAATTCGCGGAAATCGGACAATAATTGTTGTGCGCCAACGCAGTTATTGCCGGTAGGTACTGACCGAAGCCTGCACGCGAAGGCGAAAACCGTTTTAATCAGGGTTACAATTAGAAAGTTATGGAACAATTTCGATCAGGGTTGGCAGGTTTCTGTCAGGACGGTTTCTACCGCGGTTTAATTAAACCGTGGTGTCTACCGTCTTGTCAGAAATATCTTTCTGACATTAAAATGTCAGAAACTCCATTTTTGAGACATTTTCTTTTGTAAGAGTATTGTCTGAGACTGAGCTTAGTCAGGGGTTTAACCCAGTTTTGCTAATTTAACCTAGGACTGGGTTAAACTAGGCTTTACTCTATTTGAGAACTCAGGATGATATTATTAGGGGATATTCTCGATATTAATACAGTTGGTACGTGGATTGATGGTGGTTTAAACGTTAATAGTGGTGTCATATTATTAATGTCATTAAAATTGCTCTTTAAATAAGTGCCAATTTGTTTAGCTATCACTGTAAGTTAACCAGATGATAATTATGCGATTGGTATGTTATATTATTAACTGAAACAACTTTTCTGCACATGACCGATACAGAGGTTTCCCTTCAGATGGTAGTATTTTTTCCAGCCAGAAACTCTAAATTAATACGAAGTTAATATCGTCCCTATTTGTAGTTCGAGCAAAACCCAATATCCGGGTCCCTAAGCCTCCGGCTGACATTAAATTTTATGGGCGAGCGCAACAGTCGTAAATGTAAACACTGGTTGTGGTGGGTATGGCTTGTCATCCCAAATCAAGAAAAGTTAAACAAAAGCACATCGAGTCATTGTCGGGGGATGTAAGAACACGGTATTTGCACAATATAGCACTTGTAGGTAAGGAGGAAGAGATACGTACAAAATTGCGAAGAAAGACTGGTAGCATGACTTGTACTTGTTACCAGTTCTGACCATAATCTTTTTATGTGTGCCAGGAAATCCATAATAAAAGGCACTGTTATCAGTGAGTCATAGCCATAACATGCATATGTTGCTCTCACAATGAACAGTGCCATTAATTTCATAACCCGGGGGGCAGGTTAAACTCATAGTGAGTGCGCATGCGTCAGGCGTATTTGATTCTTGTTTTATTCTCATACGTTTATTGTTAAAAACACAAATTATAAAGACTGTCATCATTCCAAATTTACATACAAGCATTTGTAGCATCATCACAATACGTACATATCAATACATTTGCGATAAAGTAGTCCAAAGTTATAGTTCACTAAATTATATTGCCTAACAACCAACACAAACTTTAAAATCAAAATGGCGGATTTGTAAACAATAAGCAGAGCGCGCCAAACAAAAATCGCCCCCACAGCAACTCAAATAATCGACGCACTCTTACAAAATAAATGCACATTACCTCGAGTCATTAAATATTAGTTATACCAGTCACATAAACTAGGCATTATCAAAATAGCTCTAGATTAGGAACATCTATATAAGGAATAATATCCCCCCTCTGTTTTATCATCTCCTGAACTTACTAACAGGCCCTCCGTCGGGTGTACAACTGTCACGTACCCCTGTGTTTAAAAATACCCTGAGTCGGCCCAGGACATAAACTTACTAATATTCATATACCCTACCATCTACCTGTTTGTGTTTGCACCAGCCCAAACCCTGCACTTGCACTGTTTTAAAACAGCTTAGTTTTATTTACTTTTATTCTACTTAAATGCGACTTTAGCTAATACAAAGGCAGTATATTTCGCAATCAACTCCCTGGCCTCGACATGAAGTTCACACTGCTCATAGCCCTGTGCTTTATTGCTGCAAACATGCATAGATACCTCTACCAAAACTCCGTAATTGAGGATGACCTCCCAACATTTTCAACAATGCTGACAAGAAAGCTGCCATCCTTTCCAAAATTCACAGTTACAAAGAAAAACAAGATGATGCCAACTAAACCTCACAGCCTGTCCTTACTGTATATTTGTGGACTACTAGTCCAAGCAGGGGACCTTCATCCAAACCCTGGCCCAATGTCCACCTCCACTCCAGACTTCCCATGTGGCACCTGCAGTCATGAGATACACGAACACCACCATGCCATCCAATGTGATGGATGTGACTGCTGGTACCACACCTCGTGTGACACCTGCAGTCATGAGGTACATGAACATCACCATGCCATCCAATGTGATGACTGTGACTGCTGGTATCACACCTCGTGTGTCACCTGCAGTCATGAGGTACATGAACACCACCATGCCATCCAATGTGATGAATGTGACTGCTGGTACCACACCTCATGTGACACCTGCAGTCATGAGGTACACGAACACCACCATGCCATCCAATGTGATGAATGTGACTGCTGGTACCACACCTCGTGTGACACCTGCAGTCATGAGGTACATGAACACCACCATGCCATCCAATGTGATGACTGTGACTGCTGGTACCACACCTCGTGTGACACCTGCAGTCATGAGGTACATGAACACCACCATGCCATCCAATGTGATGACTGTGACTGCTGGTACCACACCTCATGTGACACCTGCAGTCATGAGGTACATGAACACCACCATGCCATCCAATGTGATGACTGTGACTGCTGGTACCACACCTCGTGTGACACCTGCAGTCATGAGGTACATGAACACCACCATGCCATCCAATGTGATGACTGACTGCTGGTACCACACCTCATGTGACACCTGCAGTCATGAGGTACATGAACACCACCATGCCATCCAATGTGATGAATGTGACTGCTGGTACCACACCTCGTGTGACACCTGCAGTCATGAGGTACATGAACAACACCATGCCATCCAATGTGATGAATGTGACTGCTGGTACCACACCTCGTGTGACACCTGCAGTCATGAGGTACATGAACACCACCATGCCATCCAATGTGATGAATGTGACTGCTGGTACCACACCTCGTGTGACACCTGCAGTCATGAGGTACATGAACACCACCATGCCATCCAATGTGATGACTGTGACTGCTGGTACCACACCTCGTGTGTCACCTGCAGTCATGAGGTACATGAACACCACCATGCCATCCAATGTGATGACTGTGACTGCTGGTACCACACCTCGTGTGTCACCTGCAGTCATGAGGTACATGAACACCACCATGCCATCCAATGTGATGAATGTGACTGCTGGTACCACACCTCGTGTGACACCTGCAGTCATGAGGTACATGAACACCACCATGCCATCCAATGTGATGAATGTGACTGCTGGTACCACACCTCGTGTGACACCTGCAGTCATGAGGTACATGAACACCACCATGCCATCCAATGTGATGACTGTGACTGCTGGTACCACACCTCGTGTGACACCTGCAGTCATGAGGTACATGAACACCACCATGCCATCCAATGTGATGACTGTGACTGCTGGTACCACACCTCGTGTGACACCTGCAGTCATGAGGTACATGAACACCACCATGCCATCCAATGTGATGACTGTGACTGCTGGTACCACACCTCGTGTGACACCTGCAGTCATGAGGTACATGAACACCACCATGCCATCCAATGTGATGACTGTGACTGCTGGTACCACACCTCGTGTGACACCTGCAGTCATGAGATACATGAACACCACCATGCCATCCAATGTGATGAATGTGACTGCTGGTACCACACCTCGTGTGACACCTGCAGTCATGAGGTACATGAACACCACCATGCCATCCAATGTGATGACTGTGACTGCTGGTACCACACCTCGTGTGACACCTGCAGTCATGAGATACATGAACACCACCATGCCATCCAATGTGATGAATGTGACTGCTGGTACCACACCTCGTGTGACACCTGCAGTCATGAGGTACATGAACACCACCATGCCATCCAATGTGATGACTGTGACTGCTGGTACCACACCTCGTGTGACACCTGCAGTCATGAGGTACATGAACACCACCATGCCATCCAATGTGATGACTGTGACTGCAGGTATCACACCTCGTGTGACACCTGCAGTCATGAGGTACACGAACACCACCATGCCATCCAATGTGATGACTGTGACTGCTGGTACCACGCCTCGTGTGACACCTGCAGTCATGAGGTACATGAACACCACCATGCCATCCAATGTGATGACTGTGACTGCTGGTACCACACCTCGTGTGACACCTGCAGTCATGAGATACATGAACACCACCAGCCATCCAATGTGATGAATGTGACTGCTGGTATCACACCTCGTGTGACACCTGCAGTCATGAGGTACATGAACACCACCATGTCATCCAATGTGATGACTGTGACTGCTGGTACCATGCCTCGTGTGACACCTGCAGTCATGAGGTACATGAACACCACCATGCCATCCAATGTGATGACTGTGACTGCTGGTACCACACCTCGTGTGTCCAAATAAATGATACCACATATGAACAATTAAAGCACAACAGTGTCCGATGGTTTTGCTCTTGCTGTGGGCTCCCAAAGTATTCCAGATGTCTATTCTCAAGCTACATAATCACACAAAACCAATACTCAGTTCTGCAGTCTCTTTCAGACAGCAGTAACTACACAAATAGCATGGATGACCAAAACCCTACATTTGCACCTAATCCAGCAAATACATCTACCTCCGACCGAGCAAATGCTAAAACAAAATCTAAACTAAAAGCCATGCTGATCAACTGCAACAGTGTCAAGAGCACAGCCAAAGTATCCCAACTTCAGGCAACAATAAATTCAACAAACCCTGACATACTCTTCCTAGTGGAAACCAAACTTGATTCAAGCATCCTCACATATTCTTTTCTCCCCACAAACTATGATGCAATCAGAAAGGACCGCAACACTCATGGAGGTGGTGTTCTGATAGCACTGAGAAATGACATAATTGCAGACCCCCAAAATAAACTGAATACTACATGTGAAATAGTCTGGACTAAACTACACTTCTTTCATAACAAAGCCATCTATTTGGCATCTTACTACAGACCCCCAAATGATCATACAACATCCCTGGAAGCCCTACATGAATCCCTGGCTATCCTCTACCGTGGCTGCAAACTTCCTCCATCAGTTATAATCGCCGGGGACTTAAACCTACCTACTGTGTCTGTGTGTGTTTGTGTGTGTGTGTGTGTGTGTGTGTGTGTGTGTGTGTGTGTGTGTGTGTGTGTGTGTGTGTGTGTGTGTGTGTGTGTGTGTGTGTGTGTATGTGTGTATGTGTGTGTGCATAGCTTTTCCCAAATATGTATCGTATCCTATATATATATCGCTATGTGAAACGGGCACCTTATGGGAACCCCTCCAAAATGTGATAAACCATCGTTGAAACAAACAACTAGGTACTGTTATTGTTATCAGTTGTCATCATCGATCTTTCAGGTAATCATAATAAACAACAGTATTGTTCTAGACAGTTAATAATTATCATCTATATTAATCGTTTCTTTCCATCGCCTCTGCATCTTAGTATACGATTGCCCTAAACCGGGCGGTCTCGACCAATAATCAGTACAATTCCTATACAAGGTACCTGTACTTTCGTTTCCAGGACGTGCTTCGTGAGACCAGACCATAATAATAATAATTAGGTAACATCTTTTACTCCCAAATCCATGGAAACCAAGCTCAGCGGCCATCGAGACAAAATGGTTGGTCGGTCAATATTCACATTTCACTTGCCAATCTGTGGACGAATACCGTTCCACATCAGAGACAAGAAGTTTCCTCATCGCCCTTGCGGTGCGCTTTGGCATTACGACTCGCGTAATTCCTCGTCTATTTGATCCCATTCTTGTCCGGAACTGCATTATCGCAGACAATATCGGAAGACTTTGCTGTATGGAGCGCGGTGGCTTAGAGGCTAGAGCTTTGTACCTTCAAACGAGATATTCCGGGTTCGAATACTCTTGCTGTACTTCGACATCTGTTCGTTCAATCCTCGCTGTTCCAATTCACTCAGCTGAGTACCTGTGATGTATATTTTGTGTAAGGATAGTTTGCGCACATTTATATAAGTGTCGTGGAATGGTTCCCAGATACGTTGAGATGGTGTTCGATTGAGCACGTCAACCAGGGAGCATAGTGAAACGCGCTTTGAGTAGTGCTAAGGACTGGGTATTGCGCTATATACGAACATATTCAGGTGTTCTTCATCGCAGCACCTTGCTTGTTTTATATTCTCGCTTGTATTGGGAGCTCGCCCTTTGCAACATGCAACAAGTTATTATCATAAAAACATCATTTTAGTAAGTTAAAGCATGCACTAAGATTACGTTCCACCGGCAATAATCGTACTAATACAAATACGTTACTGTTTCAAAATGTGTTTGCTCTAAGTGTCAAGTGTATATAGAGTGCGGGTTGAGTAGGCATTTAAGTCAGTCCAATAGATGGTGCCCGCCGCTAGCCTAATAACCATCATTTGTCTAATGATTAATGCATTTTGTTTTTATTATTTTATTTAATGTGTTTGCTCTAAGTGTCAAGTGCGTATAAGAGTGCGGGTTGAGTAAGCATTTAAGTCAATCCAATAGATGGTGCCCGCCGCTATCCTAATAACCATCATTTGTCTAATGATTAATGCATTTTGTTTTTATTACTTTATTTAATGTGTTTGCTCTAAGTGTCAAGTGTATATAGAGTGCGGGTTGAATAGGCATTTAAGTCAGTCCAATAGATGGTGCCCGCCGCTATTCTAATAACCATCATTTGTCTAATGATTAATGCATTTTGTTTTTATTACTTTATTTAATGTGTTTGCTTTAAGTGTCAAGTGTGTATAGAGTGCGGGTTGAGTAGGCACTTAAGTCAATCCAATAGATGGTGCCCGCCGCTAGCCTAATAACTATCATTTGTCTAATGATTAATGCATTTTGTTTTTATTATTTTATTTAATGTGTTTGCTCTAAGTGTCAAGTGTGTATAGAGTGCGGGTTGAATAAGCATTTAAGTCAGTCCAATAGATGGTGCCCGCCGCTAGCCTAATAACCATCATTTGTCTAATGATTAATGCATTTTGTTTTTATTATTTTATTTAATGTGTTTGCTCTAAGTGTCAAGTGTGTATAGAGTGCGGGTTGAGTAGGCATTTAAGTCAGTCCAATAGATGGTGCCCACCGCTAGCCTAATAACAATAATTTGTCTAATGATTAATGCATTTTGTTTTTATTACTTTATTTAATGTGTTTGCTCTAAGTGTCAAGTGTGTATAGAGTGCGGGTTGAGTAGGCATTTAAGTCAGTCCAATAGATGGTGCCCGCCGCTAGCCTAATAACTATCATTTGTCTAATGATTAATGCATTTTGTTTTTATTACTTTATTTAATGTGTTTGCTCTAAGTGTCAAGTGTGTATAGAGTGCGGGTTGAGTAGGCATTTAAGTCAGTCCAATAGATGGTGCCCGCCGCTAGCCTAATAACTATCATTTGTCTAATGATTAATGCATTTTGTTTTTATTACTTTATTTAATGTGTTTGCTTTAAGTGTCAAGTGTGTATAGAGTGCGGGTTGAGTAGGCATTAAGTCAATCCAATAGATGGTGCCCGCCGCTAGCCTAATAACTATCATTTGTCTAATGATTAATGCATTTTGTTTTTATTATTTTATTTAATGTGTTTGCTCTAAGTGTCAAGTGTGTATAGAGTGCGGGTTGAGTAAGCATTTAAGTCAGTCCAATAGATGGTGCCCGCCGCTAGCCTAATAACCATCATTTGTCTAATGATTAATGCATTTTGTTTTTATTATTTTATTTAATGTGTTTGCTCTAAGTGTCAAGTGCGTATAAGAGTGCGGGTTGAGTAAGCATTTAAGTCAATCCAATAGATGGTGCCCGCCGCTATCCTAATAACCATCATTTGTCTAATGATTAATGCATTTTGTTTTTATTACTTTATTTAATGTGTTTGCTCTAAGTGTCAAGTGTATATAGAGTGCGGGTTGAATAGGCATTTAAGTCAGTCCAATAGATGGTGCCCGCCGCTATTCTAATAACCATCATTTGTCTAATGATTAATGCATTTTGTTTTTATTACTTTATTTAATGTGTTTGCTTTAAGTGTCAAGTGTGTATAGAGTGCGGGTTGAGTAGGCACTTAAGTCAATCCAATAGATGGTGCCCGCCGCTATTCTAATAACCATCATTTGTCTAATGATTAATGCATATTGTTTTTATTACTTTATTTAATGTGTTTGCTCTAAGTGTCAAGTGTGTATAGAGTGCGGGTTGAGTAGGCATTTAAGTCAGTCCAATAGATGGTGCCCGCCGCTAGCCTAATAACTATCATTTGTCTAATGATTAATGCATTTTGTTTTTATTACTTTATTTAATGTGTTTGCTCTAAGTGTCAAGTGTGTATAGAGTGCGGGTTGAGTAGGCATTTAAGTCAGTCCAATAGATGGTGCCCGCCGCTAGCCTAATAACTATAATTTGTCTAATGATTAATGCATTTTGTTTTTATTACTTTATTTAATGTGTTTGCTCTAAGTGTCAAGTGTGTATAGAGTGCGGGTTGAGTAGGCATTTAAGTCAGTCCAATAGATGGTGCCCGCCGCTAGCCTAATAACTATCATTTGTCTAATGATTAATGCATTTTGTTTTTATTACTTTATTTAATGTGTTTGCTCTAAGTGTCAAGTGTGTATAGAGTGCGGGTTGAGTAGGCATTTAAGTCAGTCCAATAGATGGTGCCCGCCGCTAGCTTAATAACCATCATTTGTCTAATGATTAATGCATTTTGTTTTTATTATTTTATTTAATGTGTTTGCTCTAAGTGTCAAGTGTATATAGAGTGCGGGTTGAGTGGGCATTTAAGTCAGTCCAATAGATGGCGCCCGCCGCTAGCCTAATAACCATCATTTGTCTAATGATTAATGCATTTTGTTTTTATTACTTTATTTTATATCATTATTGTGACATTTTAGGTCGGCGTGTTAGTACAAAATTGATACGCCTGACATTAATATATAGGTCGAGGCCTTATTCTATTAAAACAATGGGTACCTCGATTTATGATAACACGCAACGTTGCGACATGTGCCCACACACGGGGTCAAGGTGCAGTACAAACCATACAGAACGTTATCAGCATCATGCATCGGTGAAAACCCGGCTGTTCTGCACAAGACATCGAAACCGACAATGAAAACCCGGCTGTTCTGCACAAGACATCGAAACCGACAATGTCGCAACAACAGTCGATATAGCGGCAAGGTGACCTCTAGCTGCGTACCCATACCCAGGACGCAGCTAGAGGTCAGAGCCTTCTCTGTTGCTGCCTCTACACTGATGTCTTCAAGTAGCAGCTAAATACTTACCTATGTTTCCAGGCATTTTAGATGAGTTTTAATAATGTGTGACAATTATTTTTAGATGTTGAATATTCATATTTTATAGATTGCTCTGTGTGTAATTATTTTAGAGATACTTTGTAATTTACGTCATTATCCTAAACATACAGTTTTAATATGGCATATTTTACAAATGCACCAGTTTTATTGTTTATTTGTTTTAGTGTGTATGACTTGTATTAATGAACTATGTAAATATTCATTGCATTATTATTATTATCATTATCATAATAATAATTATTATTATTGTTGTTGTTATTGTTGATGTTGTCGTTGTTGTTGTTGTTATCGTTCATGTAGCCTAGTTAACATTGTAAATTGCGAGTAATGTAAATGGTCGGTATTCTGACAAAGTATGAGTCGTATCGAGCAGTACTTGCCTCATGTGTCTCGCAATCAATTCCGCCCTGTAAGTCGGGTATCGATAAACATCTCGCCCTGTGAAGACACAGTCGGCCAGTGCTATTTCGGAAACACACGCCATAGTTACAGCGAGCACCGAAGTGGACCACAACCGACTTGCGCGATGCTACGACACAGGAAGCGCAGTGACGTCGGCAGAAAACACTAGAAATCAAAGAACGTCGTGACACTATGCCGCTGTAACAAAACATTGTTCTCGATCTTGTCAGTCGCCGATATGAATAGCAGTAGCACACACAACATGGCGAAGCATGGGTACTCGCAACAATAACTAATTAGCGAAATACGTGTGATGGTTATTAGAAAGTAATTGTCGCAAGAGAAATAAGTTCTTAACGATATGGCACCCATTTTAAATGGCCGTCAAATAAAATGTCCGCATATCGCAATGGTTGCATCACCTACAGCCATCATATGTTGCTGTCAAATAGAGAATCGCTTTTGGCGGCGAATTTCACGTAAAAAACACATTGCACCACATTACCTGCATGGGTCGTCTTTGCGTTTACATAATAAAATTGAGTTATGATCAACTCTACAGGTGGCGCCACTGTAAATGACTTTAAGATCACTGTACTATGGAGCGCAATGGTGCTGTGCTTAGAGCTTCGGACTATCGACCGAGAGAACCCGGGTTCGAATCCTGTGCTGTGGTGTCGGACGTTGGGCAAGTTCGTTCACTCTCCGTTGTTCCAGTTCACTCAGCTGTATTAATTACTACCTGACTATAGACAGTGGATATTTGTGTACGAATAGTCTTCGCGCATTAACTGCAGCGTGGCTGGATGCTTCCCAGAGAAGTTAGAAGTGTTCCGTCCTTGGCGCCACGCGCAAACGGCAGCCACCGAAAGCCTCATACAAGCTGCATGAACAAGCTCTCACTAACACCAATAAGTTGAAATACCTAGGCATTACGATCACAAGTGACAACACATGGAGCCCTCACGTCAATAACACAGCAAACAAAGCAAACAAGACCCTGGGTTTCCTTAGACGGAATGTCAAAATAGGGAATAAGAAAACAAAAGAAACAGCATATAAAGCCCTTGTCAGACCTGTCCTGGAGTATACCAGCCTAGTCTGGGCCCCTCACACCAACAAAGACTGCCCTCGAAAACAATCCAGAGGAGAGCAGCACGTTAGGTCACCAACATACTTCCTCAGTAGAGTCTATGTTAAATACATTAAACTGGCGAACCCTCCAAGTCCGTAGAAAAAAGCACGCCTCAGTACCCTATATAAATACAAAACAGAAGCAGTCTCAATCAACTCGCTGTACCTGCCTACACTATCTGGTCCTCGTAAAACAAAAACAACGAAACCCCGACATCGGGTATGACCTTCCCTACCACCGTACATAGTACAGGAAGTTGTCTTTTTCCCGCGCACAATAGCTGAGTAGTACAGCCTGTCCCAAGAAGTGGTATCTGCGACCACCCCGGATTCTTTTGAGTCCAGGCTTCAGCACCACTTCTGAATCTTATAAACCTCCCATCCCCTTCCCTTCCCTTCCTTCCCTCCCCTCCCCTCCCCTCCCCCTTTCGGCATCACCTAATCCCACTAAATAGCACCACTACATTTCTGGACTGGATACTGTGCTATAATAAGAACATACCATTAGTTCACTGTAGTTGGTGATAACTGCTGCCATTGATGTGTTGCACCATGGGAGGGAGGGTGTAAACTAACAAATAACAATGATCAATTTCAGTTCTCGTTGCTTTCGCAGGTTTGACGTTTGAGGAGTGGGTAGCGACTTGCCGCGATGCCGACCGGGCGCGTAGCGAGCTGGCTGCTGCTGCCGCTAGCGTTGTTATCTCTCGCTTCGGCGACAGAACTGCTGCCGAAGGTCACGGGAGATGTGACACTGGCGACTGCCGGAAGTCCGTGGGTGGTGAAGGAGACGGTTTACGTCGAGGAGACGGGTTCGTTGACCGTGCAGCCTGGAGTCACCGTACTGATGGCGTCTGGCGCCAGTCTCATGGTCTACGGTCAGTTTGTGGCCGAGGGAACATCCACTCGGCACGTCAAGTTCACACTGCTGGACTCGAGAAACAACACGGAAGGTAAATCAATACAAAGGCAAGACACGGCCCACTGTGTGCCGTCACGTACCATGTTGCGAGATCTAGCGATATCTCAACGCTGAAGTTTTTTGTTAATATTTTGTTTAACAATTTTTGTGCCATAAATCGAATTAAATAGGTGTTAGAGAAAAAAGATATGGATATCTATCGCATAAGTTTTTTTTATTTTTTTTGTTAAATTACATATTTCTAGTATCAAGTGCAATACGCAGGGCGGCCATAATGCAATGTTACACATGCCTGTTGAATAACACACACGTGCACGTGCACGTGCACGTACACACACCTACACACACGCACACACACGCACGCACACACACGCACGCACACGCACGCACGCACACACACACACACACTGAGTGGCAGAATTCCGCACCTACAACACATGCACGCACGCACGCCGCAGGCACGCACGCACACAGGCACGCACGCACGCACACACACACGCACACTGAGTGGCAGCATTCCGCACCTACAACACATGCACGCACGCAGACACGCACGCACACACACACGCACGCACGTACGCACGCACACACACACACACACACAAAGAGCAAACACACAAACACACACATACATAAGTGTGTGTGTGTGTGCGTGCGTGCGTGTGTGCGTGCGTGCGGGCGTGTGTGTGTACTACTTGGCAAACACATGTGTGTCAAGCGTTTCAATGAAGATCAAGTTCAGGCACCAACTCAAATATTTGGGATAAATGCATTTCTCAATGCATTTGTCAATGCACATGTTAATGCATGTGTCAGTCCATTTGAATTCATTCAAAATGTATTGCAGTTATATATATTTTTTAAGTGATTTATTAATTATATATACGACATATATATCTAACAATGCATTGTACAAGTGTAACATTGCATTTATTAAATAACAATGGAACATTAGATATCATAATTTAACAGTAGTCATTGTACACGTGTAACATTACATTTATTAAATAACAATGTAACATTATATATCACAATTTAACAGTAGTCATTGTACAAGTGTAACATTACATTTATTAAATAACAATGTAACATTATATATCATAATTTAACAGTAGTCATTATAATTATTCAAACAAGTATTCTATCTCTACCTCTGAAATGCATTTCGTTTGGTTCTTAAAGCAATATAAAATGTAAAAGAGTCACATTCAAATGTATGTGAAACTACCCAGAGATTGCATTCAAATGCAAAATACACTTATATTTTCCAGATGCTTTTAAATGGTAAATATCAAAATTCAAGATTGCACTTACTAACGAACCTCGCGTCTACAAAGGAAATACAAAATGCCGCTAACCCCCCAGTAGCGCAGTGGTAAGAGCTCCGGACTCTCGACTGAGAGACCGCGGGTTCGAATCCTGTGCGGCGGTGTCGAACCTTGGGCAAGTTTGTTTACTCTACATTGCTTCAGTTCACTCAGCTGTATGAATGAGGACCTGGCTATAGACAGTGGTGGATATTTGTGTACGAATAGTCTTCGCGCAATAATTGCAGCGGCTGAAAGCTACCCAGAGAAGTCGAGATGGTGTTCGATTGAACAGGTCTGCCAGGGAGTAAAGTATAAAGCGCTTTGAGCAGTCCTGAGGACTGGATACTGCGCTATATAAGAACTTACCTTTTTACTTTAATCCTTGCATTGCCAGATATATGTGTAGATATAACGTATTGTTCTTTCAACACGTTTCTTACAACCTGCAGCGGTTCACGGGCCTGTCAGAACACGTGTGGCGTACACGCTGATTACACACCGACGCACACAAACAATCAGTTTATCGGTCGCCGTTCAGGAGCGACCGATACACTAATAACATGACGCATGAAGGACTTAGGCCTACATACACAGGCACGCACGCACGCACGCACACACACACACAACATATACACGCCCGCATGCATGCATGCACGCATGTTCCCACACACGAAGCATGCAAGCAAACATACAGAGAGGCCTATGCATACTAGGCCTATTGCTTGGTTGAGTTGTGGCTGGTGTGCTTTCGGCCTGGGATTGCACATTTTCTACAAATATCCATCACATTTCAGCCGGAGTCGTAAGGCGGCGTTGGACATTGTTCCGGGGTCGAGAGGGGTAGTGTTTGACTTTTGTCTTCGCAATAGAGGGGGATATTTTTGGTCATCGTTCACATTTTGTACGTCACGTTTTTAAATCTAGCTCAACTAGGTACTTCCATCCAAGCGGAACTATTTTTGCCAAGTGTAACTGATTTGCCTCAGCTGGGAAGAGTGCGTACGAATCCACTGCATTCCAAGCTTACAGGCCTATATAAGTATGTATACTCAACTGAGAAAAGAAATAAAGGATAGATAGGGTCTAGTCTATTTTGTGTCCTAGTTGTACTGTGTGAACGTTAGTAGAATCGATTATATTATATATTCTGGCTATCAAGAACACGTAAACGGCAATATGTGAACGTTGAGTGATTTTCATATAATATCCTGGGTCAATAAGTCATAGCTGGTTCACATTACATTTCACACACAGCAACATGGTGACACCAGCTAGTACCACTATAGTGCGTGGCGAACACACAGCAACATGGTGACACCAGCTAGTACCACTATAGCGCGTGGCGAACACACACAGCAACATGGTGACACCAGCTAGTACCACTATAGTGTGTGGCGAACACACACAGCAACACGGAGACACCAGCTAGTACCACTATAGTGCGTGGCAAACACACACAGCAACATGGTGACACCAGCTAGTACCACTATAGTGCGTGGCAAACACACACAGCAACATGGTGACACCAGCTAGTACCACTATAGTGCGTGGCGAACACACACAGCAACATGGTGACACCAGCTAGTACCATTATAGTGCGTGGCGAACACGATATACAATCGCTACAATTCGTGTATATACTTACAACAGTGGCGCCACACGGTGGGCTGGAGATCAGTCTTAAAGGGTCTTTTTCGATCAGGAGTCATCTGGCGACATCGACTACATATACGCCAGCTTAATTAATGGAGATATGTTTTGTTTTTGGTTGTAATCATCGGAGTTTTCCCAATCGTGTTCTTTGTTCCGGTTTCCGACGATGATCACAAGTTGAAGCAGCGGGGAAAACTTTGTGGTTAAGAATGTTCGTGGTAATCGTGCACCTTAATTGAATTGTTATCACGATTTGACGAGCCTTGGTCATGGACATGGACCGGTGGCGACTTCGTTGACAACGAAAACTATGCAATCTTTCGCCCAGTACGACAGGTTATTGAACTAATGCATACTTTTGGTGACTGAGTGCATTTAGGCAACTTTTTCAGATATAAATGGTTAACGAACTGTTTTTAGATAACAACCTATAACACCTTAACATTCGCGGTTTTATTACCAGCGATAATCCGTTGTATCTGTATTTTAACTCCCATTTTGTACATAATTGTAATAAACATATTAGTGTGGTAGTGTGTATGTGGCGCCACACAGTGGGCTAGGAACCAATCTCGTCCAATGTTACTTTGTTTACGTCACCACGAACACATGTACAAGAGCAGTTTTATGCGTCTGTGTGGGCAGCCATTACCAGGCCAATCAAGGTAATTATCTGAAACCCACGAATTACGACACCCTCTTTATATTTACGCGTGCACGTATGTATACGTACACACATACATACATACATACATACACACAAACACACACACACACACACACACACACACATCTTCATATGCGTATACATACAACATGCCACAAACGTGTGCGTACGTGTCTGTATGTATGTATGTGTGCACGCGCGTATGTGTGATTATGTGTGAGTTTGTGTATTTTTGCGTGCGTGCGTGTGTGCGTGCGCACACGAAAAAGCATGCGTGCACGCGGAAACACGTGGGTACGCGGAAATGCGTGCTTGTGGGCGTGTGTGTGCGTGGGTGCGTGCGAGCGTGCGTGTGTGAGTTTTATATTTGTAACGTACGTTTCAGGCTTACAGCCAGACCCAATGCCTGTCGACTGTCTCGATCTGCCGCACTGGGGCATTATCGCTCTACTCAACTCGTCGCCCTCTCACAGACTCAATTACGTCGACATCTCCTGTGGCGGGCAGGAGGCGAGTGAAACCTGCACTGCTGAACGGAAGAGTTCTCTCTACGTGACGTCAAACGCTCTCAACATCAGGTAATTACACTTTAATTAAAGGTACGAAGTTTGTTCGATGTAAAACAAAATCGACACCGTTGTTAGTTTGACTTTCTCGGCTATATTCACGAAGGTGGCGACCGAAGTAGCGGAGTTAGTTAAGCTCAACGCAACTTTACTTCTATTCTTGGAGTTTGACGCCAGTCAGTCTACTGATATGTCCACCATGAATGTTACTTCTATTCTTGGAGTTTGACGCCAGTCAGTCTACTGATATGTCCACCATGAATGTTACTTCTATTCTTGGAGTTTTACGCCAGTCAGTCTACAGAAATGCCCACCATGAATGTTACTTCTATTCTTGGAGTTTTACGCCAGTCAGTCTACTGATATGTCCACCATGAATGTTACTTCTATTCTTGGAGTTTTACGCCAGTCAGTCTACTGATATGTCCACCATGAATGTTACTTCTATTCTTGGAGTTTGACGCCAGTCAGTCTACTGATATGTCCACCATGAATGTTACTTCTATTCTTGGAGTTTTACGCCAGTCAGTCTACTGAAATGCCCACCGTGAATGTTACTTCTATTCTTGGAGTTTTACGCCAGTCAGTCTACTGATATGCCCACAGTAGTAAAGGAGGTTAAGTAGCGTAGGCAACCGGAGTCGGCGCGGTGCAAGCCCATGTTAAGAGATAGGGATTTTGCTTTTGCTGCGCGCCGCGCCAAAGTTAAGGATTATGCAAATGAGGGTATCCCAGCAGCCTCTGCGCGGTCTGCGATTGACCAATCACGAGCGAGCTGGGCATTGTGGGCGTGGTTAATTATGCAAATGACCTTATATGGGCATTATGGGCGTGGCTTATTATGCAAATGACCTTACTAAAATATTTCCCGCAAAACTAGATAGCGCCCCCTACCGGAATTTTTCGGCACTAAAATAGCGCCACCTACCGGAATTTTTCGGAAATAAAGCACCACGCCACCTAGCGGATTTTTTTGGGATTAAAATATGTTGACCCGCAGCGCCCCTACCGGATTTTTTCGGAAACAACTATTCAAGTGGTTCCACCTGGCGGACAAATTGTAAACTAAATGTTCGAGTACTGCCAAATTTCGTGCATCTTAGTTTGACCATTAGCGCCCCCTGGCGATTTTTTTTTGGAACTAAATTGACCCTAACGGATAGGTCATGAACTACAAGTGGTGCCACCTGACGGACAAGTTGTGAAATAAATGTTCGAGTACTGCAAATATTCGTGTCTCTTGCACGCTTGCGTGCAATAAAGCCCCCTGACGGATACCTCAGGAACTACAAACATCATCTCCTAGTGGACAAGTTGTGAAGTAAATGTTCGAGTACTGCAAATATTCGTGTCTGTTGTTTTTGTCGAGTGCTTACTTCTGTTGGATATATCATCATCAACTGAAAGCACCCCTGTTAGATAAGTTGTGAACTAAATAACTACTCAGCAGTCCGCGCTTGTGTACATTCTACTCAACAGTCCGTGCTTTTGAATTTTCTATAGCCTCGTTTTTTCGAACAGAGTGACCATTTTGGAATTAGCCCTTTGGTGTCTGTTACAAAACCCGTACTCGAGACGTATCTGGACTTGATGTTATGGGCAGTGACATACTATAGCGAGTGAAAAATGCCCCTGCTAACCGGTATCAACTGTTATGAACTCGTAATGAATGCTCTGTGACTGTGTGTTGAAAAAAACATCCGTGTATCTGTCCCGTGTTAAGGTATAGGGAAATATACGAACTTATCTGTTAAAACAACGAAAACGTCGACGGTCACTGTCATCTTCAGCATCACCATCTGTCAACCGACCACCATCACAGTTGTACCACGATAGTACTATGCCTAACGGCATCCTCAAATCACACATCACGTCCATGAACTCAGACCAATTAGATGGTGAAAGACAGAAACTTAACCGATTACACTGCACGAATTGAACTCAGACCAACTAGTTGGACAAACGAAACACTATTCTTTGACCAACACATGTCACAAATTGAACTCAGATCAACTAGTCACACAAACGAAACACTATGCTTTGACCAACACGCTGAACGAATCGAGCATTGAACTCTGACCAACTAGTTGCGCAAACGAAACAGAAACTTAACCGATTACGCTGCACAAATTGAACTCAGACCAACTAGTTGCGCAAACGAAACAGAAACTTAACCGATTACGCTGCACAAATTGAACTCAGACCAACTAGTTGTACAAACGAAACACTATGCTTTGACCAACACGTGTCACGAATTGAACTTAGATCAACTAGTTGTACAAACGAAACACTATGCTTTGACCAACACGTGTCACGAATTGAACTTAGACCAACTAGTTGGACAAACGAAACACTAAGCTTTGACCAACACGTGTCACGAAAACGAAACACTATGCTTTGACCAACACGTGTCACGAATTGAACTTAGATCAACTAGACACATCACACGAGATTATGACCGAGATATGGCACGAGACTGCGGATGCCACGTCACACGAGAGTACCGACGAGACAAGAGACGAGACTATGACCGAGATATGTCACGAGACTACGGATGACACATCACACGAGACTATGGCCGATATATGTCACGAGACTATGGATGACACATCACACGAGAGTACGGTCTATAGACACGAGTTGTACAAACGAAACACTACACTTTGACCAATACGTGTCACAAATTGAACTCAGATCAACTAGTCACGCAAACGAAACACTACACTTTGACCAATACGTGTCACAAATTGAACTCAGATCAACTAGTCACGCAAACGAAACACTACACTTTGACCAACACGTGTCACAAATTGAACTCAGATCAACTAGTCACGCACACGAAACATTATGCTTTGACCAATACACTGAACGAATCGATCTATAGACACGAGTTGTACAAAGGAAACACTATGCTTTGACCAACATGCGGCACGAATTGAACTCAGACCAACTACGAATTGAACTCAGACCAACTAGACACATCACACGAGACTATGACCGAGATATGGCACGAGACTTCGGGTGACACGTCACACGAGAGTATCGACGAGACAAGAGACGAGACTATGACCGAGATATGTCACGAGACTACGGATGGCACATCACACGAGACTATGGCCGATATATATCACGAGACTTTGGATGACACGTCACACGAGAGTACCGACGAGACACGAGTTGCACAAACGAAACACTATGCTTTGACCAACACGTGTCACGAATTGAACTCAGACCAACTAGTTGCGTAAACGAAAC
>JAHLWY010000565.1:0-26810 GCA_020002185.1 Paraescarpia echinospica
AAAGTTGTGAGTGTGTAGTCAGTAAGAAAGAGTAGTCAAAGTTGTGAGTGTGTTGTCAGTAAGAGTAAGTTGTCAAAGTTGTGAGTATGTAGTTAGTAAAAGTATGTAGTCAAAGTTGTGAGTGTGTAGTTAGTAAAAGTAAGTAGTTAAAGTTGTGAGTGAGTAGTCAGTAAGAGTAAGTATTCAAAGTTGTGTGTGTAGTCAGTAAGAGTAAGTAATCAAAGTTGTGAGTGTGTAGTTAGTAAGATTAAGTAGTCAAAGTTGTGAGTGAGTAGTCAGTAAGAGTAAATAGTCAAAGTTGTGAGTGTGTAGTCAGTAAAAGTGAGTAGTTAAAGTTGTGAGTGTGTAGTCAGTAAGAAAGAGTAGTCAAAGTTGTGAGTGTGTAGTCAGTAAGAGTAGGTAGTCAAAGTTGTGAGTGTGTAGTCTGTACGAGTAAGTAGTCAAAGTTGTGAGTGTGTAGTCAGTAAGAGTAAATGGTCAAAGTTGTGAGTGCGTAGACAATAAGAGTGAATAGTCAAAGTTGTGAGTGTTTAGAGTGAGTAGTCAAAGTTGTAATTGTGTAGTCAGTAAGAAAGAGTAGTCAACGTTGTGAATGTTTAGTCAGTAAGAGTGAGTAGTCAAAGTTGTGAGTGTGTAGTCAGTAAGAGTAAGTAGTCAAAGTTGTGAGTGTGTAGTCTATAAAAGTAGTCAAAGTTGTGAGTGTGTAGTCAGTAAGAGTAAGTAGTTAAAGTTGTGAGTGTGTAGTCAGTAAGAGTAAGTAGTCAAAGTTGTGAGTGTGTAGTTAGTAAGAGTGAGTAGTCAAAGTTGTGAGTGTGTAGTCAGTAAGAAAGATTAGTCAAAGTTGTGAGTGTGTAGTCAGTAAGAGTAAGTAGTCAAAGTTGTGAGTGTACAGTCAGTAAGAGTAAGTAGTCAAAGTTGTGAATGTGTAGTCAGTAAGAGTAAGTAATCAAAGTTGTGAGTGTGTAGTCAGTAAGAGTAAGCAGTCAAAGTTGTGAGTGTGTAGATTAAAAGTAAGTAGTCAAAGTTGTGAGTATGTAGTTAGTAAAAGTAAGTAGTCAAAGTTGTGACTGTGTAGTCAGTAAGAGTAAATAGTCAAAGTTGTGAGTGTGTAGTCAGTAAGAGTGAGTAGTCAAAGTTGTGAGTGTGTAGTCAGTAAGAAAGAGTAGTCAAAGTTGTGAGTGAGTAGTCAGTAAGAGTAAGTAGTCAAAGTTGTGAGTATGTAGTTAGTAAAAGTAAGTAGTCAAAGTTGTGAGTGTGTAGTTAGTAAAAGTAAGTAGTTAAAGTTGTGAGTGAGTAGTCAGTAAGAGTAAGTATTCAAAGTTGTGTGTGTAGTCAGTAAGAGTAAGTAATCAAAGTTGTGAGTGTGTAGTTAGTAAGAGTAAGTAGTCAAAGTTGTGAGTGAGTAGTCAGTAAGAGTAAATAGTCAAAGTTGTGAGTGTGTAGTCAGTAAGAGTGAGTAGTCAACGTTGTGAGTGTGTAGTCAGTAAGAGTAAATGGTCAAAGTTGTGAGTGCGTAGACAATAAGAGTGAGTAGTCAAAGTTGTGAGTGTTTAGTCAGTAAGAGTAAGTAGTAAAAGTTGTGAGTGTGTTGTCAGTAAGAGTAAGTTGTCAAAGTTGTGAGTATGTAGTTAGTAAAAGTATGTAGTCAAAGTTGTGAGTGTGTAGTTAGTAAAAGTAAGTAGTTAAAGTTGTGAGTGAGTAGTCAGTAAGTGTAAGTATTCAAAGTTGTGTGTGTAGTCAGTAAGAGTAAGTAATCAAAGTTGTGAGTGTGTAGTTAGTAAGATTAAGTAGTCAAAGTTGTGAGTGAGTAGTCAGTAAGAGTAAATAGTCAAAGTTGTGAGTGTGTAGTCAGTAAAAGTGAGTAGTCAAAGTTGTGAGTGTGTAGTCAGTAAGAAAGAGTAGTCAAAGTTGTGAGTGTGTAGTCAGTAAGAGTAGGTAGTAAAAGTTGTGAGTGTGTAGTCAGTACGAGTAAGTAGTCAAAGTTGTGAGTGTGTAGTCAGTAAGAGAAAGTAGTCAAAGTTGTGAGTGTGTAGTCAGTAAGAGTAAGTAGTCAAAGTTGTGAGTGTGTAGTTAGTAAAAGTAAGTAGTTAAAGTTGTGAGTGTGTAGTCAGTAAGAAAGAGTAGTCAATGTTGTGAGTGTGTAGTCAGTAAGAGTAAGTAGTAAAAGTTGTGAGTGTGTAGTCAGTAAGAGTAAGGAGTCAAAGTTGTGAGTATGTAGTTAGTAAAAGTAAGTAGTTAAAGTTGTGAGTGTGTAGTTAGTAAAAGTAAGTAGTTAAAGTTGTGAGTGTGTAGTCAGTAAGAAAGAGTAGTCAAAGTTGTGAGTGTGTAGTCAGTAAGAGTAAATAGTCAAAGTTGTGAGTGTGTTGTCAGTAAGAGTAAGTTGTCAAAGTTGTGAGTATGTAGTTAGTAAAAGTAAGTAGTCAAAGTTGTGAGTGTGTAGTTAGTAAAAGTAAGTAGTTAAAGTTGTGAGTGAGTAGTCAGTAAGAGTAAGTATTCGAAGTTGTGTGTGTAGTCAGAAAGAGTAAGTAATCAAAGTTGTGAGTGTGTAGTTAGTAAGATTAAGTAGTCAAAGTTGTGAGTGAGTAGTCAGTAAGAGTAAATAGTCAAAGTTGTGAGTGTGTAGTCAGTAAGAGTAAGTAGTCAAAGTTGTGAGTGTGTAGTCAGTAAGAGAAAGTAGTCAAAGTTGTGAGTGTGTAGTCAGTAAGAGTAAGTAGTCAAAGTTGTGAGTGTGTAGTTAGTAAAAGTAAGTAGTCAAAGCTGTGAGTGTGTAGTTAGTAAAAGTAAGTAGTTAAAGTTGTGAGTGTGTAGTCAGTAAGAAAGAGTAGTCAATGTTGTGAGTGTGTAGTCAGTAAGAGTAAGTAGTCAAAGTTGTGAGTGTGTAGTCAGTAAGAGTAAGTAGTCAAAGTTGTGAGTGTGTAGTCAGTAAGAGTAAGTAGTCAAAGTTGTGAGTATGTAGTTAGTAAAAGTAAGTAGTTAAAGTTGTTAGTGTGTAGTTAGTAAAAGTAAGTAGTTAAAGTTGTGAGTGTGTAGTCAGTAAGAAAGAGTAGTCAAAGTTGTGAGTGTGTTGTCAGTAAGAGTAAATTGTCAAAGTTGTGAGTATGTAGTTAGTAAAAGTAAGTAGTCAAAGTTGTGAGTGTGTAGTTAGTAAAAGTAAGTAGTTAAAGTTGTGAGTGAGTAGTCAGTAAGAGTAAGTATTCAAAGTTGTGTGTGTAGTCAGTAAGAGTAAGTAATCAAAGTTGTGAGTGTGTAGTTAGTAAGATTAAGTTGTCAAAGTTGTGAGTGAGTAGTCAGTAAGAGTAAATAGTCAAAGTTGTGAGTGTGTAGTCAGTAAAAGTGAGTAGTCAAAGTTGTGAGTGTGTAGTCAGTAAGAAAAGTAGTCAAAGTTGTGAGTGTGTAGTCAGTAAGAGTAGGTAGTCAAAGTTGTGAGTGTGTAGTCAGTACGAGTAAGTAGTCAAAGTTGTGAGTATGTAGTCAGTAAGAGTAAATGGTCAAAGTTGTGAGTGCGTAGACAATAAGAGTGAGTAGTCAAAGTTGTGAGTGTTTAGTCAGTAAGAGTGAGTAGTCAAAGTTGTAAGTGTGTAGTCAGTAAGAAAGAGTTAGTCAACGTTGTGATTGTGTAGTCAGTAAGAGTAAGTAGTCAAAGTTGTGACTGTGTAGTCAGTAAGAATAAATAGTCAAAGTTGTGAATGTTTAGTCAGTAAGAGTGAGTAGTCAAAGTTGTGAGTGTGTAGTCAGTAAGAGTAAGTAGTCAAAGTTGTGAGTGTGTAGTCTATAAAAGTAGTCAAAGTTGTGAGTGTGTAGTCAGTAAGAGTAAGTAGTTAAAGTTGTGAGTGTGTAGTCAGTAAGAGTAAGTAGTCAAAGTTGTCAGTGTGTAGTTAGTAAGAGTGAGTAGTCAAAGTTGTGAGTGTGTAGTCAGTAAGAGTAAGTAGTCAAAGTTGTGAGTGTATAGTCAGTAAGAGTAAGTAGTCAAAGTTGTGAATGTGTAGTCAGTAAGAGTAAGTAATCAAAGTTGTGAGTGTGTAGTCAGTAAGAGTAAGTAGTCAAAGTTGTGTGTGTAGATTAAAAGTAAGTAGTCAAAGTTGTGAGTATGTAGTTAGTAAAAGTAAGTAGTCAAAGTTGTGACCGTGTAGTCAGTAAGAGTAAATAGTCAAAGTTGTGAGTGTGTAGTCAGTAAGAGTGAGTAGTCAAAGTTGTGAGTGTGTAGTCAGTAAGAAAGAGTAGTCAAAGTTGTGAGTGAGTAGTCAGTAAGAGTAAGTAGTCAAAGTTGTGAGTATGTAGTTAGTAAAAGTAAGTAGTCAAAGTTGTGAGTGTGTAATTAGTAAAAGTAAGTAGTTAAAGTTGTGAGTGAGTAGTCAGTAAGAGTAAGTAATCAAAGTTGTGAGTGTGTAGTTAGTAAGAGTAAGTAGTCAAAGTTGTGAGTGAGCAGTCAGTGAGAGTAAATAGTCAAAGTTGTGAGTGTGTAGTCAGTAAGAGTGAGTAGTCAACGTTGTGAGTGTGTAGTCAGTAAGAGTAAATGGTCAAAGTTGTGAGTGCGTAGACAATAAGAGTGAGTAGTCAAAGTTGTGAGTGTTTAGTCAGTAAGAGTGAGTAGTCAAAGTTGTAAGTGTGTAGTCAGTAAGAAAGAGTAGTCAACGTTGTGAGTGTGTAGTCAGTAAGAGTAAGTAGTCAAAGTTGTGACTGTTTAGTCAGTAAGAATAAATAGTCAAAGTTGTGAATGTTTAGTCCGTAAGAGTGAGTAGTCAAAGTTGTGAGTGTGTAGTCAGTAAGAAAGAGTAGTCAAAGTTGTGAGTGTGTAGTTAGTAAAAGTAAGTAGTCAAAGCTGTGAGTGTGTAGTTAGTAAAAGTAAGTAGTTAAAGTTGTGAGTGTGTAGTCAGTAAGAAAGAGTAGTCAATGTTGTGAGTGTGTAGTCAGTAAGAGTAAGTAGTCAAAGTTGTGAGTGTGTAGTCAGTAAGAGTAAGTAGTCAAAGTTGTGAGTATGTAGTTAGTAAAAGTAAGTAGTTAAAGTTGTTAGTGTGTAGTTAGTAAAAGTAAGTAGTTAAAGTTGTGAGTGTGTAGTCAGTAAGAAAGAGTAGTCAAAGTTGTGAGTGTGTTGTCAGTAAGAGTAAGTTGTCAAAGTTGTGAGTATGTAGTTAGTAAAAGTAAGTAGTCAAAGTTGTGAGTGTGTAGTTAGTAAAAGTAAGTAGTTAAAGTTGTGAGTGAGTAGTCAGTAAGAGTAAGTATTCAAAGTTGTGTGTGTAGTCAGTAAGAGTAAGTAATCAAAGTTGTGAGTGTGTAGTTAGTAAGATTAAGTAGTCAAAGTTGTGAGTGAGTAGTCAGTAAGAGTAAATAGTCAAAGTTGTGAGTGTGTAGTCAGTAAAAGTGAGTAGTCAAAGTTGTGAGTGTGTAGTCAGTAAGAAAAGTAGTCAAAGTTGTGAGTGTGTAGTCAGTAAGAGTAGGTAGTCAAAGTTGTGAGTGTGTAGTCAGTACGAGTAAGTAGTCAAAGTTGTGAGTGTGTAGTCAGTAAGAATAAATGGTCAAAGTTGTGAGTGCGTAGACAATAAGAGTGAGTAGTCAAAGTTGTGAGTGTTTAGTCAGTAAGAGTGAGTAGTCAAAGTTGTAAGTGTGTAGTCAGTAAGAAAGAGTAGTCAACGTTGTGAGTGTGTAGTCAGTAAGAGTAAGTAGTCAAAGTTGTGACTGTGTAGTCAGTAAGAATAAATAGTCAAAGTTGTGAATGTTTAGTCAGTAAGAGTGAGTAGTCAAAGTTGTGAGTGTGTAGTCGTGTGTAGTTAGTAAAAGTAAGTAGTCAAAGCTGTGAGTGTGTAGTTAGTAAAAGTAAGTAGTTAAAGTTGTGAGTGTGTAGTCAGTAAGAAAGAGTAGTCAATGTTGTGAGTGTGTAGTCAGTAAGAGTAAGTAGTCAAAGTTGTGAGTGTGTAGTCAGTAAGAGTAAGTGTTCAAAGTTGTGAGTATGTAGTTAGTAAAAGTAAGTAGTTAAAGTTGTTAGTGTGTAGTTAGTAAAAGTAAGTAGTTAAAGTTGTGAGTGTGTAGTCAGTAAGAAAGAGTAGTCAAAGTTGTGAGTGTGTTGTCAGTAAGAGTAAATTGTCAAAGTTGTGAGTATGTAGTTAGTAAAAGTAAGTAGTCAAAGTTGTGAGTGTGTAGTTAGTAAAAGTAAGTAGTTAAAGTTGTGAGTGAGTAGTCAGTAAGAGTAAGTATTCAAAGTTGTGTGTGTAGTCAGTAAGAGTAAGTAATCAAAGTTGTGAGTGTGTAGTTAGTAAGATTAAGTAGTCAAAGTTGTGAGTGAGTAGTCAGTAAGAGTAAATAGTCAAAGTTGTGAGTGTGTAGTCAGTAAAAGTGAGTAGTCAAAGTTGTGAGTGTGTAGTCAGTAAGAAAGAGTAGTCAAAGTTGTGAGTGTGTAGTCAGTAAGAGTAGGTAGTCAAAGTTGTGAGTGTGTAGTCAGTACGAGTAAGTAGTCAAAGTTGTGAGTGTGTAGTCAGTAAGAGTAAATGGTCAAAGTTGTGAGTGCGTAGACAATAAGAGTGAGTAGTCAAAGTTGTGAGTGTTTAGTCAGTAAGAGTGAGTAGTCAAAGTTGTAAGTGTGTAGTCAGTAAGAAAGAGTTAGTCAACGTTGTGATTGTGTAGTCAGTAAGAGTAAGTAGTCAAAGTTGTGACTGTGTAGTCAGTAAGAATAAATAGTCAAAGTTGTGAATGTTTAGTCAGTAAGAGTGAGTAGTCAAAGTTGTGAGTGTGTAGTCAGTAAGAGTAAGTAGTCAAAGTTGTGAGTGTGTAGTCTATAAAAGTAGTCAAAGTTGTGAGTGTGTAGTCAGTAAGAGTAAGTAGTTAAAGTTGTGAGTGTGTAGTCAGTAAGAGTAAGTAGTCAAAGTTGTCAGTGTGTAGTTAGTAAGAGTGAGTAGTCAAAGTTGTGAGTGTGTAGTCAGTAAGAGTAAGTAGTCAAAGTTGTGAGTGTATAGTCAGTAAGAGTAAGTAGTCAAAGTTGTGAATGTGTAGTCAGTAAGAGTAAGTAATCAAAGTTGTGAGTGTGTAGTCAGTAAGAGTAAGTAGTCAAAGTTGTGTGTGTAGATTAAAAGTAAGTAGTCAAAGTTGTGAGTATGTAGTTAGTAAAAGTAAGTAGTCAAAGTTGTGACCGTGTAGTCAGTAAGAGTAAATAGTCAAAGTTGTGAGTGTGTAGTCAGTAAGAGTGAGTAGTCAAAGTTGTGAGTGTGTAGTCAGTAAGAAAGAGTAGTCAAAGTTGTGAGTGAGTAGTCAGTAAGAGTAAGTAGTCAAAGTTGTGAGTATGTAGTTAGTAAAAGTAAGTAGTCAAAGTTGTGAGTGTGTAATTAGTAAAAGTAAGTAGTTAAAGTTGTGAGTGAGTAGTCAGTAAGAGTAAGTAATCAAAGTTGTGAGTGTGTAGTTAGTAAGAGTAAGTAGTCAAAGTTGTGAGTGAGCAGTCAGTGAGAGTAAATAGTCAAAGTTGTGAGTGTGTAGTCAGTAAGAGTGAGTAGTCAACGTTGTGAGTGTGTAGTCAGTAAGAGTAAATGGTCAAAGTTGTGAGTGCGTAGACAATAAGAGTGAGTAGTCAAAGTTGTGAGTGTTTAGTCAGTAAGAGTGAGTAGTCAAAGTTGTAAGTGTGTAGTCAGTAAGAAAGAGTAGTCAACGTTGTGAGTGTGTAGTCAGTAAGAGTAAGTAGTCAAAGTTGTGACTGTTTAGTCAGTAAGAATAAATAGTCAAAGTTGTGAATGTTTAGTCCGTAAGAGTGAGTAGTCAAAGTTGTGAGTGTGTAGTCAGTAAGAAAGAGTAGTCAAAGTTGTGAGTGTGTAGTTAGTAAAAGTAAGTAGTCAAAGCTGTGAGTGTGTAGTTAGTAAAAGTAAGTAGTTAAAGTTGTGAGTGTGTAGTCAGTAAGAAAGATTAGTCAATGTTGTGAGTGTGTAGTCAGTAAGAGTAAGTAGTCAAAGTTGTGAGTGTGTAGTCAGTAAGAGTAAGTAGTCAAAGTTGTGAGTATGTAGTTAGTAAAAGTAAGTAGTTAAAGTTGTTAGTGTGTAGTTAGTAAAAGTAAGTAGTTAAAGTTGTGAGTGTGTAGTCAGTAAGAAAGAGTAGTCAAAGTTGTGAGTGTGTTGTCAGTAAGAGTAAGTTGTCAAAGTTGTGAGTATGTAGTTATTAAAAGTAAGTAGTCAAAGTTGTGAGTGTGTAGTTAGTAAAAGTAAGTAGTTAAAGTTGTGAGTGAGTAGTCAGTAAGAGTAAGTATTCAAAGTTGTGTGTGTAGTCAGTAAGAGTAAGTAATCAAAGTTGTGAGTGTGTAGTTAGTAAGATTAAGTAGTCAAAGTTGTGAGTGAGTAGTCAGTAAGAGTAAATAGTCAAAGTTGTGAGTGTGTAGTCAGTAAAAGTGAGTAGTCAAAGTTGTGAGTGTGTAGTCAGTAAGAAAGAGTAGTCAAAGTTGTGAGTGTGTAGTCAGTAAGAGTAGGTAGTCAAAGTTGTGAGTGTGTAGTCAGTACGAGTAAGTAGTCAAAGTTGTGAGTGTGTAGTCAGTAAGAGTAAATGGTCAAAGTTGTGAGTGCAGTAGACAATAAGAGTGAGTAGTCAAAGTTGTGAGTGTGTAGTCAGTAAGAGTGAGTAGTCAAAGTTGTGAGTGTGTAGTCAGTAAGAAAGAGTAGTCAAAGTTGTGAGTGTGTAGTTAGTAAAAGTAAGTAGATAAAGTTGTGAGTGTGTAGTTACTAAAAGTAAGTAGTTAAAGTTGTGAGTGTGTAGTCAGTAAGAGTAAGTAGTCAAAGTTGTGAGTGTGTTGTCAGTAAGAGTAAGTTGTCAAAGTTGTGAGTATGTAGTTAGTAAAATTAAGTAGTCAAAGTTGTGAGTGTGTAGTTACTAAAAGTAAGTAGTTAAAGTTGTGAGTGAGTAGTCAGTAAGAGTAAGTATTCAAAGTTGTGTGTGTAGTCAGTAAGAGTAAGTAATCAAAGTTGTGAGTGTGTAGTTAGTAAGATTAAGTAGTCAAAGTTGTGAGTGAGTAGTCAGTAAGAGTAAATAGTCAAAGTTGTGAGTGTGTAGTCAGTAAAAGTGAGTAGTCAAAGTTGTGAGTGTGTAGTCAGTAAGAAAGAGTAGTCAAAGTTGTGAGTGTGTAGTCAGTAAGAGTAGGTAGTCAAAGTTGTGAGTGTGTAGTCAGTACGAGTAAGTAGTCAAAGTTGTGAGTGTGTAGTCAGTAAGAGTAAATGGTCAAAGTTGTGAGTGCGTAGACAATAAGAGTGAGTAGTCAAAGTTGTGAGTGTTTAGTCAGTAAGAGTGAGTAGTCAAAGTTGTAAGTGTGTAGTCAGTAAGAAAGAGTAGTCAACGTTGTGAGTGTGTAGTCAGTAAGAGTAAGTAGTCAAAGTTGTGAGTGTGTAGTCAGTAAGAGTAAGTAGTCAAAGTTGTGAGTGTGTAGTCAGTAAGAGTAAATAGTCAAAGTTGTGAGTGTGTAGTCAGTAAGAGTAAATGGTCAAAGTTGTGAGTGCGTAGACAATAAGAGTGAGTAGTCAAAGTTGTGAGTGTTTAGTCAGTAAGAGTGAGTAGTCAAAGTTGTAAGTGTGTAGTCAGTAAGAAAGAGTAGTCAACGTTGTGAGTGTGTAGTCAGTAAGAGTAAGTAGTCAACGTTGTGACTGTGTAGTCAGTAAGAATAAATAGTCAAAGTTGTGAATGTTTAGTCAGTAAGAGTGAGTAGTCAAAGTTGTGAGTGTGTAGTCAGTAAGAGTAAGTAGTCAAAGTTGTGAGTGTGTAGTCTATAAAAGTAGTCAAAGTTGTGAGTGTGTAGTCAGTAAGAGTAAGTAGTTAAAGTTGTGAGTGTGTAGTCAGTAAGAGTAAGTAGTCAAAGTTGTGAGTGTGTAGTTAGTAAGAGTGAGTAGTCAAAGTTTTGAGTGTGTAGTCAGTAAGAAAGTAGTCAAAGTTGTGAGTGTATAGTCAGTAAGAGTAAGTAGTCAAAGTTGTGAATGTGTAGTCAGTAAGAGTAAGTAATCAAAGTTGTGAGTGTGTAGTCAGTAAGAGTAAGTAGTCAAAGTTGTGAGTGTGTAGATTAAAAGTAAGTAGTCAAAGTTGTGAGTATGTAGTTAGTAAAAGTAAGTAGTCAAAGTTGTGACCGTGTAGACAGTAAGAGTAAATAGTCAAAGTTGTGAGTGTGTAGTCAGTAAGAGTGAGTAGTCAAAGTTGTGAGTGTGTAGTCAGTAAGAAAGAGTAGTCAAAGTTGTGAGTGAGTAGTCAGTAAGAGTAAGTAGTCAAAGTTGTGAGTATGTAGTTAGTAAAAGTAAGTAGTCAAAGTTGTGAGTGTGTAATTAGTAAAAGTAAGTAGTTAAAGTTGTGAGTGAGTAGTCAGTAAGAGTAAGTAATCAAAGTTGTGAGTGTGTAGTTAGTAAGAGTAAGTAGTCAAAGTTGTGAGTGAGCAGTCAGTGAGAGTAAATAGTCAAAGTTGTGAGTGTGTAGTCAGTAAGAGTGAGTAGTCAACGTTGTGAGTGTGTAGTCAGTAAGAGTAAATGGTCAAAGTTGTGAGTGCGTAGACAATAAGAGTGAGTAGTCAAAGTTGTGAGTGTTTAGTCAGTAAGAGTGAGTAGTCAAAGTTGTAAGTGTGTAGTCAGTAAGAAAGAGTAGTCAACGTTGTGAGTGTGTAGTCAGTAAGAGTAAGTAGTCAAAGTTGTGACTGTTTAGTCAGTAAGAATAAATAGTCAAAGTTGTGAATGTTTAGTCCGTAAGAGTGAGTAGTCAAAGTTGTGAGTGTGTAGTCAGTAAGAAAGAGTAGTCAAAGTTGTGAGTGTGTAGTTAGTAAAAGTAAGTAGTCAAAGCTGTGAGTGTGTAGTTAGTAAAAGTAAGTAGTTAAAGTTGTGAGTGTGTAGTCAGTAAGAAAGAGTAGTCAATGTTGTGAGTGTGTAGTCAGTAAGAGTAAGTAGTCAAAGTTGTGAGTGTGTAGTCAGTAAGAGTAAGTAGTCAAAGTTGTGAGTATGTAGTTAGTAAAAGTAAGTAGTTAAAGTTGTTAGTGTGTAGTTAGTAAAAGTAAGTAGTTAAAGTTGTGAGTGTGTAGTCAGTAAGAAAGAGTAGTCAAAGTTGTGAGTGTGTTGTCAGTAAGAGTAAGTTGTCAAAGTTGTGAGTATGTAGTTAGTAAAAGTAAGTAGTCAAAGTTGTGAGTGTGTAGTTAGTAAAAGTAAGTAGTTAAAGTTGTGAGTGAGTAGTCAGTAAGAGTAAGTATTCAAAGTTGTGTGTGTAGTCAGTAAGAGTAAGTAATCAAAGTTGTGAGTGTGTAGTTAGTAAGATTAAGTAGTCAAAGTTGTGAGTGAGTAGTCAGTAAGAGTAAATAGTCAAAGTTGTGAGTGTGTAGTCAGTAAAAGTGAGTAGTCAAAGTTGTGAGTGTGTAGTCAGTAAGAAAGAGTAGTCAAAGTTGTGAGTGTGTAGTCAGTAAGAGTAGGTAGTCAAAGTTGTGAGTGTGTAGTCAGTACGAGTAAGTAGTCAAAGTTGTGAGTGTGTAGTCAGTAAGAGTAAATGGTCAAAGTTGTGAGTGCGTAGACAATAAGAGTGAATAGTCAAAGTTGTGAGTGTTTAGTCAGTAAGAGTGAGTAGTCAAAGTTGTAAGTGTGTAGTCAGTAAGAAAGAGTAGTCAACGTTATGAGTGTGTAGTCAGTAAGAGTAAGTAGTCAAAGTTGTGACTGTGTAGTCAGTAAGAATAAATAGTCAAAGTTGTGAATGTTTAGTCAGTAAGAGTGAGTAGTCAAAGTTGTGAGTGTGTAGTCAGTAAGAGTAAGTAGTCAAAGTTGTGAGTGTGTAGTCTATAAAAGTAGTCAAAGTTGTGAGTGTGTAGTCAGTAAGAGTAAGTAGTTAAAGTTGTGAGTGTGTAGTCAGTAAGAGTAAGTAGTCAAAGTTGTGAGTGTGTAGTCAGTAAGAGAAAGTAGTCAAAGTTGTGAGTGTGTAGTCAGTAAGAGTAAGTAGTCAAAGTTGTGAGTGTGTAGTTAGTAAAAGTAAGTAGTTAAAGTTGTGAGTGTGTAGTTAGTAAAAGTAAGTAGTTAAAGTTGTGAGTGTGTTGTCAGTAAGAGTAAATTGTCAAAGTTGTGAGTATGTAGTTAGTAAAAGTAAGTAGTCAAAGTTGTGAGTGTGTAGTTAGTAAAAGTAAGTAGTTAAAGTTGTGAGTGAGTAGTCAGTAAGAGTAAGTATTCAAAGTTGTGTGTGTAGTCAGTAAGAGTAAGTAATCAAAGTTGTGAGTGTGTACTTAGTAAGATTAAGTAGTCAAAGTTGTGAGTGAGTAGTCAGTAAGAGTAAATAGTCAAAGTTGTGAGTGTGTAGTCAGTAAAAGTGAGTAGTCAAAGTTGTGAGTGTGTAGTCAGTAAGAAAGAGTAGTCAAAGTTGTGAGTGTGTAGTCAGTAAGAGTAGATAGTCAAAGTTGTGAGTGTGTAGTCAGTACGAGTAAGTAGTCAAAGTTGTGAGTGTGTAGTCAGTAAGAGTAAATGGTCAAAGTTGTGAGTGCATAGACAATAAGAGTGAGTAGTCAAAGTTGTGAGTGTTTAGTCAGTAAGAGTGAGTAGTCAAAGTTGTAAGTGTGTAGTCAGTAAGAAAGAGTAGTCAACGTTGTGAGTGTGTAGTCACTAAGAGTAAGTAGTCAAAGTTGTGACTGTGCAGTCAGTAAGAATAAATAGTCAAAGTTGTGAATGTTTAGTCAGTAAGAGTGAGTAGTCAAAGTTGTGAGTGTGTAGTCAGTAAGAAAGCGTAGTCAAAGTTGTGAGTGTGTAGTCAGTAAGAGTAAGTAGTCAAAGTTGTGAGTGTATAGTCAGTAAGAGTAAGTAGTCAAAGTTGTGAATGTGTAGTCAGTAAGAGTAAGTAGTCAAAGTTGTGAGTGTGTAGTCAGTAAGAGTAAGTAGTCAAAGTTGTGAGTGTGTAGATAGTAAAAGTAAGTAGTCAAAGTTGTGAGTATGTAGTTAGTAAAAGTAAGTAGTCAAAGTTGTGACTGTGTAGTCAGTAAGAGTAAATAGTCAAAGTAGTGAGTGTGTAGTCAGTAAGAGTGAGTAGTCAAAGTTGTGAGAGTGTAGTCAGTAAGAAAGAGTAGTCAAAGTTGAGAGTGAGTAGTCAGTAAGAGTAAGTAGTCAAAGTTGTGAGTATGTAGTTAGTAAAAGTAAGTAGTCAAAGTTGTGAGTGTGTAGTTAGTAAAAGTAAGTAGATAAAGTTGTGAGTGAGTAGTCAGTAAGAGTAAGTATTCAAAGTTGTGTGTGTAGTCAGTAAGAGTAAGTATTCAAAGTTGTGAGTGTGTAGTTAGTAAAAGTAAGTAGTCAAAGTTGTGAGTGTGTAGTTAGTAAAAGTAAGTAGTTAAAGTTGTGAGTGTGTAGTCAGTAAGAAAGAGTAGTCAATGTTGTGAGTGTGTAGTCAGTAAGAGTAAGTAGACAAAGTTGTGAGTGTGTAGTCAGTAAGAGTAAGTAGTCAAAGTTGTGAGTATGTAGTTAGTAAAAGTAAGTAGTTAAAGTTGTGAGTGTGTAGTTAGTAAAAGTAAGTAGTTAAAGTTGTGAGTGTGTAGTCAGTAAGAAAGAGTAGTCAAAGTTGTGAGTGTGTAGTCAGTAAGAGTAAATAGTCAAAGTTGTGAGTGTGTTGTCAGTAAGAGTAAGTTGTCAAAGTTGTGAGTATGTAGTTAGTAAAAGTAAGTAGTCAAAGTTGTGAGTGTGTAGTTAGTAAAAGTAAGTAGTTAAAGTTGTGAGTGAGTAGTCAGTAAGAGTAAGTATTCGAAGTTGTGTGTGTAGTCAGAAAGAGTAAGTAATCAAAGTTGTGAGTGTGTAGTTAGTAAGATTAAGTAGTCAAAGTTGTGAGTGAGTAGTCAGTAAGAGTAAATAGTCAAAGTTGTGAGTGTGTAGTCAGTAAGAGTAAGTAGTCAAAGTTGTGAGTGTGTAGTCAGTAAGAGTAAGTAGTCAAAGTTGTGAGTGTGTAGTTAGTAAAAGTAAGTAGTCAAAGCTGTGAGTGTGTAGTTAGTAAAAGTAAGTAGTTAAAGTTGTGAGTGTGTAGTCAGTAAGAGAGAGTAGTCAATGTTGTGAGTGTGTAGTCAGTAAGAGTAAGTAGTCAAAGTTGTGAGTGTGTAGTCAGTAAGAGTAAGTAGTCAAAGTTGTGAGTATGTAGTTAGTAAAAGTAAGTAGTTAAAGTTGTTAGTGTGTAGTTAGTAAAAGTAAGTAGTTAAAGTTGTGAGTGTGTAGTCAGTAAGAAAGAGTAGTCAAAGTTGTGAGTGTGTTGTCAGTAAGAGTAAACTGTCAAAGTTGTGAGTATGTAGTTAGTAAAAGTAAGTAGTCAAAGTTGTGAGTGTGTAGTTAGTAAAAGTAAGTAGTTAAAGTTGTGAGTGAGTAGTCAGTAAGAGTAAGTATTCAAAGTTGTGTGTGTAGTCAGTAAGAGTAAGTAATCAAAGTTGTGAGTGTGTAGTTAGTAAGATTAAGTTGTCAAAGTTGTGAGTGAGTAGTCAGTAAGAGTAAATAGTCAAAGTTGTGAGTGTGTAGTCAGTAAAAGTGAGTAGTCAAAGTTGTGAGTGTGTAGTCAGTAAGAAAAGTAGTCAAAGTTGTGAGTGTGTAGTCAGTAAGAGTAGGTAGTCAAAGTTGTGAGTGTGTAGTCAGTACGAGTAAGTAGTCAAAGTTGTGAGTATGTAGTCAGTAAGAGTAAATGGTCAAAGTTGTGAGTGCGTAGACAATAAGAGTGAGTAGTCAAAGTTGTGAGTGTTTAGTCAGTAAGAGTGAGTAGTCAAAGTTGTAAGTGTGTAGTCAGTAAGAAAGAGTTAGTCAACGTTGTGATTGTGTAGTCAGTAAGAGTAAGTAGTCAAAGTTGTGACTGTGTAGTCAGTAAGAATAAATAGTCAAAGTTGTGAATGTTTAGTCAGTAAGAGTGAGTAGTCAAAGTTGTGAGTGTGTAGTCAGTAAGAGTAAGTAGTCAAAGTTGTGAGTGTGTAGTCAATAAAAGTAGTCAAAGTTGTGAGTGTGTAGTCAGTAAGAGTAAGTAGTTAAAGTTGTGAGTGTGTAGTCAGTAAGAGTAAGTAGTCAAAGTTGTGAGTGTGTAGTTAGTAAGAGTGAGTAGTCAAAGTTGTGAGTGTGTAGTCAGTAAGAAAGAGTAGTCAAAGTTGTGAGTGTGTAGTCAGTAAGAGTAAGTAGTCAAAGTTGTGAGTGAGCAGTCAGTGAGAGTAAATAGTCAAAGTTGTGAGTGTGTAGTCAGTAAGAGTGAGTAGTCAACGTTGTGAGTGTGTAGTCAGTAAGAGTAAATGGTCAAAGTTGTGAGTGCGTAGACAATAAGAGTGAGTAGTCAAAGTTGTGAGTGTTTAGTCAGTAAGAGTGAGTAGTCAAAGTTGTAAGTGTGTAGTCAGTAAGAAAGAGTAGTCAACGTTGTGAGTGTGTAGTCAGTAAGAGTAAGTAGTCAAAGTTGTGACTGTTTAGTCAGTAAGAATAAATAGTCAAAGTTGTGAATGTTTAGTCCGTAAGAGTGAGTAGTCAACGTTGTGAGTGTGTAGTCAGTAAGAGTAAATGGTCAAAGTTGTGAGTGCGTAGACAATAAGAGTGAGTAGTCAAAGTTGTGAGTGTTTAGTCAGTAAGAGTGAGTAGTCAAAGTTGTAAGTGTGTAGTCAGTAAGAAAGAGTAGTCAACGTTGTGAGTGTGTAGTCAGTAAGAGTAAGTAGTCAAAGTTGTGACTGTTTAGTCAGTAAGAATAAATAGTCAAAGTTGTGAATGTTTAGTCCGTAAGAGTGAGTAGTCAAAGTTGTGAGTGTGTAGTCAGTAAGAAAGAGTAGTCAAAGTTGTGAGTGTGTAGTTAGTAAAAGTAAGTAGTTAAAGTTGTGAGTGTGTAGTCAGTAAGAAAGAGTAGTCAAAGTTGTGAGTGTGTAGTCAGTAAGAGTAAGTAGTCAAAGTTGTGAGTGTGTAGTCAGTAAGAGTAAGTAGTCAAAGTTGTGAGTATGTAGTTAGTAAAAGTAAGTAGTTAAAGTTGTTAGTGTGTAGTTAGTAAAAGTAAGTAGTTAAAGTTGTGAGTGTGTAGTCAGTAAGAAAGAGTAGTCAAAGTTGTGAGTGTGTTGTCAGTAAGAGTAAGTTGTCAAAGATGTGAGTATGTAGTTAGTAAAAGTAAGTAGTCAAAGTTGTGAGTGTGTAGTTAGTAAAAGTAAGTAGTTAAAGTTGTGAGTGAGTAGTCAGTAAGAGTAAGTATTCAAAGTTGTGTGTGTAGTCAGTAAGAGTAAGTAATCAAAGTTGTGAGTGTGTAGTTAGTAAGATTAAGTTGTCAAAGTTGTGAGTGAGTAGTCAGTAAGAGTAAATAGTCAAAGTTGTGAGTGTGTAGTCAGTAAAAGTGAGTAGTCAAAGTTGTGAGTGTGTAGTCAGTAAGAAAAGTAGTCAAAGTTGTGAGTGTGTAGTCAGTAAGAGTAGGTAGTCAAAGTTGTGAGTGTGTAGTCAGTACGAGTAAGTAGTCAAAGTTGTGAGTATGTAGTCAGTAAGAGTAAATGGTCAAAGTTGTGAGTGCGTAGACAATAAGAGTGAGTAGTCAAAGTTGTGAGTGTTTAGTCAGTAAGAGTGAGTAGTCAAAGTTGTAAGTGTGTAGTCAGTAAGAAAGAGTTAGTCAACGTTGTGATTGTGTAGTCAGTAAGAGTAAGTAGTCAAAGTTGTGACTGTGTAGTCAGTAAGAATAAATAGTCAAAGTTGTGAATGTTTAGTCAGTAAGAGTGAGTAGTCAAAGTTGTGAGTGTGTAGTCAGTAAGAGTAAGTAGTCAAAGTTGTGAGTGTGTAGTCTATAAAAGTAGTCAAAGTTGTGAGTGTGTAGTCAGTAAGAGTAAGTAGTTAAAGTTGTGAGTGTGTAGTCAGTAAGAGTAAGTAGTCAAAGTTGTGAGTGTGTAGTTAGTAAGAGTGAGTAGTCAAAGTTGTGAGTGTGTAGTCAGTAAGAAAGAGTAGTCAAAGTTGTGAGTGTGTAGTCAGTAAGAGTAAGTAGTCAAAGTTGTGAGTGTATAGTCAGTAAGAGTAAGTAGTCAAAGTTGTGAATGTGTAGTCAGTAAGAGTAAGTAATCAAAGTTGTGAGTGTGTAGTCAGTAAGAGTAAGTAGTCAAAGTTGTGAGTGTGTAGATTAAAAGTAAGTAGTCAAAGTTGTGAGTATGTAGTTAGTAAAAGTAAGTAGTCAAAGTTGTGAGTGAGCAGTCAGTAAGAGTAAATAATCAAAGTTGTGAGTGTGTAGTCAGTAAGAGTGAGTAGTCAACGTTGTGAGTGTGTAGTCAGTAAGAGTAAGTAATCAAAGTTGTGAGTGTGTAGTTAGTAAGAGTAAGTAGTCAAAGTTGTGAGTGAGCAGTCAGTAAGAGTAAATAGTCAAAGTTGTGAGTGTGTAGTCAGTAAGAGTGAGTAGTCAACGTGGTGAGTGTGTAGTCAGTAAGAGTATATGGTCAAAGTTGTGAGTGCGTAGACAATAAGAGTGAGTAGTCAAAGTTGTGAGTGTGTAGTCAGTAAGAAAGAGTAGTCAAAGTTGTGAGTGTGTAGTCAGTAAGAGTAAGTAGTCAAAGTTGTGAGTGTGTAGTCAGTAAGAGTAAATAGTCAAAGTTGTGAGTGTGTAGTCAGTAAGAGTGAGTAGTCAAACTTGTGAGTGTGTTGTCAGTAAGAGTGAGTAGTCAAAGTTGTGAGTGTGTAGTCAGTAAGAAAGAGTAATCAAAGTTGTGAGTATGTAGTCAGTAAGAGTAAGTAGTCAAAGTTGTGAGTGTGTAGTCAGTAAGAGTAAGTAGTCAAAGTTGTGAGTGTGTAGTCAGTAAAAGTAGTCAAAGGTGTGAGTGTGTAGTCAGTAAGAGTAAGTAGTCAAAGTTGTGAGTGTGTAGTCAGTAAGAGTAAGAAGTCAAAGTTGTGAGTGTGTAGTTAGTAAGAGTCAGTAGTCAAAGTTGTGAGTGTGTAGTCAGTAAGAAAGAGTAGTCAAAGTTGTGAGTGTGTAGTCAGTAAGAGTAGGTAGTCAAAGTTGTGAGTGTGTAGTCAGTACGAGTAAGTAGTCAAAGTTGTGAGTGTGTAGTCAGTAAGAGTAAATGGTCAAAGTTGTGAGTGCGTAGACAATAAGAGTGAGTAGTCAAAGTTGTGAGTGTTTAGTCAGTAAGAGTGAGTAGTCAAAGTTGTAAGTGTGTAGTCAGTAAGAAAGAGTAGTCAACGTTGTGAGTGTGTAGTCAGTAAGAGTAAGTAGTCAAAGTTGTGACTGTGTAGTCAGTAAGAATAAATAGTCAAAGTTGTGAATGTTTAGCCAGTAAGAGTGAGTAGTCAAAGTTGTGAGTGTGTAGTCAGTAAGAGTAAGTAGTCAAAGTTGTGAGTGTGTAGTCAGTAAGAAAGAGTAGTCAAAGTTGTGAGTGTGTTGTCAGTAAGAGTAAGTTGTCAAAGTTGTGAGTATGTAGTTAGTAAAAGTAAGTAGTCAAAGTTGTGAGTGTGTAGTTAGTAAAAGTAAGTAGTTAAAGTTGTGAGTGAGTAGTCAGTAAGAGTAAGTATTCAAAGTTGTGTGTGTAGTCAGTAAGAGTAAGTAATCAAAGTTGTGAGTGTGTAGTTAGTAAGATTAAGTAGTCAAAGTTGTGAGTGAGTAGTCAGTAAGAGTAAATAATCAAAGATGTGAGTGTGTAGTCAGTAAAAGTGAGTAGTCAAAGTTGTGAGTGTGTAGTCAGTAAGAAAAGTAGTCAAAGTTGTGAGTGTGTAGTCAGTAAGAGAAGGTAGTCAAAGTTGTGAGTGTGTAGTCAGTACGAGTAAGTAGTCAAAGTTGTGAGTGTGTAGTCAGTAAGAGTAAATGGTCAAAGTTGTGAGTGCGTAGACAATAAGAGTGAGTAGTCAAAGTTGTGAGTGTTTAGTCAGTAAGAGTGAGTAGTCAAAGTTGTAAGTGTGTAGTCAGTAAGAAAGAGTAGTCAACGTTGTGAGTGTGTAGTCAGTAAGAGTAAGTAGTCAAAGTTGTGACTGTGTAGTCAGTAAGAATAAATAGTCAAAGTTGTGAATGTTTAGTCAGTAAGAGTGAGTAGTCAAAGTTGTGAGTGTGTAGTCAGTAAGAGTAAGTAGTCAAAGTTGTGAGTGTGTAGTCTATAAAAGTAGTCAAAGTTGTGAGTGTGTAGTCAGTAAGAGTAAGTAGTTAAAGTTGTGAGTGTGTAGTCAGTAAGAGTAAGTAGTCAAAGTTGTGAGTGTGTAGTTAGTAAGAGTGAGTAGTCAAAGTTGTGAGTGTGTAGTCAGTAAGAAAGAGTAGTCAAAGTTGTGAGTGTGTAGTCAGTAAGAGTAAGTAGTCAAAGTTGTGAGTGTATAGTCAGTAAGAGTAAGTAGTCAAAGTTGTGAATGTGTAGTCAGTAAGAGTAAGTAATCAAAGTTGTGAGTGTGTAGTCAGTAAGAGTGAGTAGTCAAAGTTGTGACTGTTTAGTCAGTAAGAATAAATAGTCAAAGTTGTGAATGTTTAGTCAGTAAGAGTGAGTAGTCAAAGTTGTGAGTGTGTAGTCAGTAAGAGTAAGTAGTCAAAGTTGTGAGTGTGTAGTCAGTAAGAGTGAGTAGTCAAACTTGTGAGTGTGTAGTCAGTAAGAGTGAGTAGTCAAAGTTGTGAGTGTGTAGTCAGTAAGAAAGAGTAGTCAAAGTTGTGAGTGTGTTGTCAGTAAGAGTAAATAGTCAAAGTTGTGAGTGTGTAGTCAGTAAGAGTGAGTAGTCAAACTTGTGAGTGTGTAGTCAGTAAGAGTGAGTAGTCAAAGTTGTGAGTGTGTAGTCAGTAAGAGTAAGAAGTCAAAGTTGTGAGTGTGTAGTTAGTAAGAGTCAGTATTCAAAGTTGTGAGTGTGTAGTCAGTAAGAAAGAGTAGTCAAAGTTGTGAGTGTGTAGTCAGTAAGAGTAAGTAGTCAAAGTTGTGAGTGTATAGTCAGTAAGAGTAAGTAGTCAAAGTTGTGAGTGTGTAGTCAGTAAGAGAAAGTAGTCAAAGTTGTGAGTGTGTAGTCAGTAAGAGTAAGTAGTCAAAGTTGTGAGTGTGTAGTTAGTAAAAGTAAGTAGTTAAAGTTGTGAGTGTGTAGTCAGTAAGAAAGAGTAGTCAATGTTGTGAGTGTGTAGTCAGTAAGAGTAAGTAGTCAAAGTTGTGAGTGTGTAGTCAGTAAGAGTAAGTAGTCAAAATTGTGAGTATGTAGTTAGTAAAAGTAAGTAGTTAAAGTTGTGAGTGTGTAGTTAGTAAAAGTAAGTAGTTAAAGTTGTGAGTGTGTAGTCAGTAAGAAAGAGTAGTCAAAGTTGAACGTGAATGTTTGTATGTGTGGCGTGCGTCAATGGCGGGTGGAAATACAAAATTATGAGACGATTAATGTGTATTTTTAGCTAGTAGTTAATATCTAGACAGTGCAGCGGCAAAAAATGTCCAACAGCACCCCCTCGATGGCATTTAAAGGAATTTAAATGCAAATGCAAGTGTTTTAGATTAGCCAAATGCAAATATGCAAATGTTTCAAATTAGATGATTCAAATGCAATTGCAAATGTTTAGTTTTATTTATAGTTTCTAAACGGTCCCGCTTATTGTCTGGTCCCGCTTGAATTGGCGTGGGTGGCGTTTTTCAAAGACAGCATTTATCAAATTCTCAGTACAATAAAAATTGTCAAACTGTTTATACTTAATAATTGTGTCGTCCAGTAAATCACATGCATTTTATCGACCAGGGGAACGAGCAATCACGTGAATTAACGTGTTCGTTCACGTGTGAAACTGGGGAAACTGGTACGGTTCTAGCGGAACGAGTATTCACGTGAATTCACGTTTTCTTTCACGAGTGGAACTGAGGAAACTGGTACGGTCGTAGTGGAAGGTGTATTCACATGAATTCAAGTGTTCATTCACGTGTTGAACTGGGGACACTGGTACGGTCGTAGTGGAAGGTGTATTCACATGAATTCAAGTGTTCATTCACGTGTTGAACTGGGGACACTGGTACGGGTCTAGCGGAACGAGTAATCACGTGAATTCACATGTTCATTCACGTGTGTAACTGGGGACACTGGTGCGGTTCTAGCGGAATGAGTATTCACATGAATTCAGGTGTTCATTCACGTGTGGAACTAGGGAAACTGGTACGGTCATAATGGATGGTGTATTCACACGAATTCAAGTGTTCATTCACGTGTGGAACTGGGGACACTGGTACGGTCATAATGGATGGTGTATTCACACGAATTCAAGTGTTCATTCACGTGTGGAACTGGGGACACTGGTGCGGTGCTAGTGGATCGACTATTCACGTGAATTCACCTGTTCATTCAAGTGTGGAACTGGGGAAACTGGTACGGTTGTAGGAGAACGAGTATTCACGTGAATTCAAGGGTTCGTTCACGTGTGGAACTGGGGAAACTGGTACGGTTGTAGGAGAACGGGTATTCACGTGAATTCAGGGGTTCGTTCAAGTGTGGAACTGGGGAAACTGGTACGGTTGTAGGAGAACGAGTATTCACGTGAATTCAGGGGTTCGTTCACGTGTGGAACTGGGGAAACTGGTACGGTTGTAGGAGAACGAGTATTCAAGATTTAACAAGATTTAACAAGATTGCCACCCAGAAAATTAACTCTAGGTGGCAGGTGGACAAGGAAGCCCTTTGGCTTATCGAGATATTATTCACGTGAATTCAGGGGTTCGTTCACGTGTGGAACTGGGGAAACTGGTACGGTTGTAGGAGAACGAGTATTCACGTGAATTCAGGGGTTCGTTCACGTGTGGAACTGGGGGAAATGGTACGGTTGTAGGAGAACGAGTATTCACGTGAATTCAGGGGTTCGTTCACGTGTGGAACTGGGGAAACTGGTACGGTTGTAGGAGAACGAGTATCCACATGAATTCAGGTGTTCATTTACGTGTGGAACTGGGGACACTGGTACGGTCATAATGATGGTGTATTCACATGAATTCAAGTGTTCATTCACGTGTGGAACTGGGGACACTGGTACGGTCATAATGGATGGTGTATTCACATGAATTCAAGTGTTCATTCACGTGTAGAACTGGGGACACTGGTGCGGTGCTAGTGGATCGACTATTCACGTGAATTCACCTGTTCATTCATGTGTGGAACTGGGGAAACTGGTAATGGTTTCGTAACGTTATGAATTACGTTTTATATGTACGTTCTATACACGCATTCTACAAACGTGTACCAATACGTAGCAACAACGTAACAATATTGCGCTATCGCCACGTCCGCCAGTGACGATCCAGCTATGTGTCGAGAATTACGTTTTATATACGTTGTACACATCCGCCATGGATTGGGTTCAAACTATGGACCGTGGAATGCAATCTCTTCCGTTTTTTGCAATTTGTACAATGTTAAAAAAACTCACCCATGTATTGATTTTAAACCCTAGCTATACCGAATGATAACAAAAGGTTCATTAGAAAGAGATGCCCATTTGGCATCAACAACCCAAAAATTATGATCACCACTAATACACTTTTCAAATTATAGATTTTTTCTCGAAAAACAGCAAATTGGTACTTGTTATCCGACGTAAAAAATTTAAACAACCAGATTTATATAAATTTGTCCAAAATATGATACACGTCACCACTCTTAAGTGTATCCACCCTTTCACCACAAAATGTTCCAAAATGATATATAATATATATATATATATTATATATATACTCTATATTAATGAATGTTATGCTGTGTAGTAACATATGACAAGGCTGGGTCTTTCACAAGTCATCTGCACAATGTGATATCTTTCTACTCCATTAGCAGATAACAGAAAGGGCGGTCAGATTATTCACAGTGGACACGGGTACATGTCACACACACGTGGTAGTCATTTTATAAGCTGTAGTTAAGTAGCGGTGGGATTATGAGAGCTACCCATTGGCTAGTTTGAAATGTCTGCACTCTGTCTGCTTTAGGCTTGGATGTGAGGCTGAGCTGCATGGGCAATGACTGCCCTGGGCCTATTACTTCAGCTCCTGTTTACTAATGATATTTTAATGACCCCTACACACTGCAGGATCAACAGGGAGAAGAGGATGGTTGATTGGCCACCCTCAAAGATGCCACAAACATAAGATAAAGAGAGCGGGCGACACCAACTGACCAGTGGTTGCTGTTTCCTTTGGTCAAATGCAAGATAACATCAGGTAACTTTATGGCTCCAAGTTGTGACTATGTAGTTGCAAATGTGACAGTAATTTGAAACCTGTGCCTAGCTAAATTGCATTTCTCACAATGTGTGACCTGACGTTTAATCGTTATAAATGACATACAAAACCTTGATTTTAAATAACATGTCGCTAACATATTTTAACATGTACTTATTCAAAGTTTTTATCATTAGAGTTAATTACATTTTTTAATCTGTGACAGTTACTTCTCTGGCAATACTATGTCATTATATATATCCTGGTGACTTTAGGCGTTTAAATGGTTTTTGGTATCCAAATCACGTTGGGCTTTGCAAAATATAGAATTGTGATTGTTTTACTGTGCATTGGGATAAATTAATTCACCATTGTTTCGTTTCAGATGATAAAAAGGAGTGCGATCGATATGATTTCACCTCAACGACCGAGGTCAGCGATGAGGATGAGAAGAGGAAAACAAAGAGGAAGACATACACCGATTGTATGACTGGTATGTTTAAATTTATTATAGGTAGGTAGTATCGCGATCCCAGTGTACTCGTGTGGCGGTGGCCAGTGCAGACAACAGGCGTTCATCGGACTTCGTCCCAATAACGACTTAATCAAATCGCTATACTAGTACTATAATTTTCTGTAACGTCATCGCAAGTACTTCCTGTGTCGGTTAAATATCTCTTCGTCAATATGTATCTTTTCAAGTTATGCCAAAAGCTTGATGTTCCGAACTAACCTGTTCAAATTAACCTTATATAACAGATACCGCTGCGGCTAGCCCCGAATACGCCATGACACGACTGGGCAGTGGCATCACAAGACCGAAAAACGAACACTACCATTTGGTTAAAAACGAAACTAATAAATCGCTCGCCTAAATTATTTGGCATATTTAGGCGAGCGGTTTATCGCTTGCCTGATTTTTGTCTAACGTGAAGCACTGAATAGCAATACTTACTAAAAGAAGTAGTTATATGAAAATATATGTACATGTATAATGAGAGTTATACTTTTCCAGATTCTCTCGACGAGTCTAGCTCCAACCAGGAGGTCACTCTGAAGAGTACAGGGGGAAGTTGTAGTAAGTACATAGAAGTATTTCTGTTCTCTCAAACATCTTGCGTTGAATGCTAAATGTCAGCACTGCAATTGGATTTCACAAGTTACCACATTCATTCATAATCAGCTTCTTCAATGATTCAAAAGATGCCTTTTTAGTAAACCCATAAGTTTATGTTTTTAACTTTTATTTCAATCTTTGATATCTCTAAGTTATGGTCTTCTTGCCGAAACCTCCTATGAAGCAGCTACCATCACTACCATCACTTGCTTTGTCACCAAACCAAAGAGGTAAGAAATTTGCTATGTCTAGCATAGTAAATGATTACACCTACCTAAGCCAAACATCAGTGATCAGTGTAATTCTTTCTATTTCACATTTACCAATTATTTTGGCTGGATTAATGGAGCATGCGGATTGGTGAATCAAGCATAATGAATTTATTTAGTCAAAATTTGTTCACAAAAACAAAGTTTCAGTATAGTTTGATAAAATATATTTAAATCCAGAATTAAGGGGATATATGACAGCTAGAATGATGTTTTTTGAGAAAAAATACTTAAAATGTGTTTCTTGCATATTTCAGTAGTTTTGTATGTTTCAGTAAAGATACCTTTTATAACAATAACACATCTCTAAAACACGTTTATTGATGGATGAGGTGTGGCTCTTACAAGCAATCAATGCGATCATTCTCTGTTTGGATTACTGCGTACTCTTTAATAATCTCAACAATCTGTTTAAAAACATTGTGGTTTTATGCTTTATCTTTGGTGTAATATCCTAAAATATGTATAAAATTGTTGCATTCACAATTACATACTTTGAAAATTCACGACAATCCAAGCCAGATTGCCATATCATTGGTACTTCCAAAGTTTACAATTTTCAGATGTGCTGTATTTTTGTGACGGCCTTTTTGCTTGTTACTATGGAAACGGGGGGTCGGTCAGAAAAAATGTCAGATTATTTTTTACTCAGTAAGACCTTCTCTACCATATGGGCACAACAAAATTATAATGATTATGTTTAAAGGGTGTGATATTCAAACGTACAAGATTCCAATCCTGTGATGAATATTATATTGCAGCGAGTGTCCTGAAGAACCAGGTCGGAACGGAAACAGAGGTCACTGCAGCCGTCTCTGCATGCCTTAAATATGCACCAGACCGGGCTGGAGGTGGTGGACGGAAGGCTCACAACTAGATAAAATTCCAGCTTGTGTAACTGGTAGTGTTTTAATTTTAATTTAATTTAAATAATTGTTTTATTTGTACGAAATAAAATGATGTGATTTGTACCACGACATAATGAATATATTTATGTTTAATTGTATAGATACGCTGACATAGTATTATTTTATTTTATTGAGCAATTAATGGAATTGTTTTTGGTCTGAATTATAGCTTACCCAAGAAATTATAACACTGAAAGAAAAGTTTTGGATATTTTTTGTTGTCCCAGTCATCACTAAACCTTAACACATTTGAAAGAATATTTTTTTACAATTATACCGTTATAAAATCAAACAAAATACAATACTTTCAAGATATTCCACAAATTAGTTTATATAGTTTGTGACCTTTATTGCCAGCTAATACAGAAAGATGTCAGAATATGGTGAATACAGTATTTGTTATTAACTATTTAGGTGTGGTGTCACCCCTTCTGCTTAGGACCTGCATGTTCATCGTAAGCTCCACAGTTAGCCCAATTATGCATACTAGTTTGAAACATGGCACAAACTACATTACAAGAAAAACGCTCCCCGAACACCCACACCCGACGTTGATACAACTTGTTTTCAACGTTGTTTCGACGTCGGTACCTGACGTCGGAACGACGTCGGGTGATGACGTTGCTCCGACGTCGGGTATCGACGTTGTTTCGACGTCGGTACCGGACGTCGGAACAACGTCGTCACCCGATGTCGTAACAACGTCATCATCCGACGTCGGAACAACGTCGTCATCCGACGTTGGAACAACGTCGTCATCCGACGTCGGTACAACGTCGATACTCGACGTCGGAACAACGTCGTCACTCGACGTCGGAACAACGTCGATACCCGACGTTGATACAATTTTCAAATCCAATGTGTTTTCGACGTTATTTCGACGTCGGTGCCTGACGTCGAAACAACGTCGTTACAACGTCAGTTTGCCCGCTGAGTGGATGCTGCCATGTGCATGGGTGATGACGTTGCTCCGACGTCGGGTATCGACGTTGTTTCGACATCGGTACCGGACGTCGGAACAACGTCGTCACCCGATGTCGTAACAACGTCATCATCCGACGTCGGAACAACGACGTCATCCGACGTCGGTACAACGTCGATACCTGACGTCGGAACAACGTCGTCACCCGACGTCGGAACAACGTCGTCACCCGATGTCGTAACAACGTCATCATCCGACGTCGGAACAACGTCGTCATCCGACGTCGGTACAACGTCGATACTCGACGTCGGAACAACGTCGTCACTCGACGTCGGAACAACGTCGATATCCGACGTTGATACAATTTTCAAATCCAATGTGTTTTCGACGTTATTTCGACGTCGGTGCCTGACGTCAAAACAATGTCGTTACAACGTCAGTTTGCCCGCTGAGTGGGTGCTGCCATGTGTGATGATATATATATATATATATATATACATATATATATATATATATATATATTATAATTAGTAATAAGCAAACTGTAAAGTTATATATATATATGTATATATATGTGTGTGTGTGTGTGTGT